>VZTO01008082.1:0-11572 GCA_013400615.1 Syrrhaptes paradoxus | reverse complement strand
TGCTGTTGATTGAAAATTATCAGTGATTTTTGAGAACTATTTTTCAAACAATACTGCATTTGTCAAATCTTCACTGAAAGATTACTGGAACATATTCTTCCTATAAGGCCATACATTTCATTTTTGACTTTATTTCTGCGACATTTACATCATAGTGTAAATCACAATATAACACTTATAAATACAAGAGCTGAAGTAGAAATAACCATCTGGAGCAAAACACTTCAATAAGAGGTTAATTTTATATTAAGTAAAAGTTTTATATTGTACATTAGTATTTTTTTTAAGACTCATTCTTTTGGAGTTTTAAAACCAAATTATTCTAGAAATCTCTGCAGAGCTGTGGATTATTTGCAGGGGAAAAGGCAGTCTCATAAAATAGTGCAAATGCCACAGATCTGATGTGCCAGGGTACCACAATAAAGAGGAAGATGGAGGAATTAATCGCCTCTCCTGTTCAAAGGGTCTTTCTTTCATTTTTCTAGGGACAGAGGGTAAGATGAAAGCAGATGTTTTCAATTATCAGAGTTTATGGAAGCTGTTCAGATTAAATGAGCTATGAAGGTGGGAAGAGAAACAGCCTGCTGTCCTCACTTCTGGCCAAATCTTGCAGTTTTTGGAGCAGCAGCTATAACTTTTTTACGTTTACCAGAAGTCACCTGTTATTTGGAGATTGCTTTGAAGAGCAGGTGGCTGACATCAAGTGATTGTGTGTGAATTTCCACATCCATTTTTTTCCTAATGAAAAGCCAAGTTTCCCACACTTCCTGCCTCTGGAAAGAACCTTGAAGATGTGAAGTCAGTGCAAACACAGAGCCTCTGCTCAGAGACTTCAACACCAAAAGGGAAATAAAAATAACCCCAGACGACTATATGTATCTTTTTTCCAGTTGCTCCTGTGATTTTGGGCCGCAGATGCTGGGTGGCCTGGGGTCAACAGTATTGTTGTTAGAAGCTAGGTCTGAACCCCACACCCTCATCCCTGTTCCCATTCGTTCTTTTATCTGAGCTATGCATTTTCCCTGAGATTTACAGTGGTTAACAAAATATTGGGGGTACATCAGAGGTAGCTTGAGTGGATGTTGCAGAGCTTATGAGATAAGAAAAGTGGCTTCATGAAAATAATTTGAGAAAGAGCAAAAATAGAGAGCACGAATTTACATCCCCACATTAAAGCATGAGAAACTCAAAGGGTTCAAAGGACAAGAAGCATGGCCAAAGGGGATCAAAAGTAGCAAGAGACACCGAAGCTCCATCAGGAATTTCTACTAATTCTGCCAAAGCTGCAAAATGATCACAGAGTTAATTTGCCTCCTTTTGCTAACTATGCAGGGGGACAAAGTTCCTGAAGAGGAGCAACAGCAACTGAGGCACATCAGAAAGGGATTACCTTTGGTTTTGTAGGAATTGGGACTATGATTCAGCNGACATGGGCACAGATTGACATGGTCCTGGCAAGCCCTAAGATCAGAGCAGAAGCTGAAGGTGTGGGCAGATGACTGCCCTGGCATAACCAGCATGGGAGCAAACTGAAATGAATTCATTGCCTTGTGCTGCTGAAGCAGAGGCATGGCAGGGAGGACTTTGTGGAAAGCAGGACATGATGGGTGTCTGGGGCAAACTTCTTGGCGAAGTTGAGTAGTGGATAGCCCAGCAAAGCCAAGGACAACCAGCTGAGGACATTTGTGTCCAACCATCAAGCCTCAAATGACTATTTATTTTACACTGCTGTTGTTATTAGTTGCATTATGATAGCAGCAATGGTCACAGTGACAGATCTAGGCTTTGTGCTGAGCAAAGAACAACTGAAAAAAATCCAGATCTCTGCCTCAGAAGTGTCCCGTAAGTCAGTGCAAATCAGAGATACCACCTGAGCCAGGAAAGACAACATCTCACCAATGCATCGTCATGCTTTTTGCATATACCTCCATGGTCATCTCAGGAGGCTATAACTTTTATTGGGCCCATCAACACCTGCTCCTTTCACAGAGGGAACAGGGGTTGTAGATGGCAAGATGCTGCTGAGATGAATTGCCAGTGCTGGAAACAAACCTCTGTATTTTGTTTTCCCTTGCTGATTTCCCACTGATTCGTTGTCCTTTTCATGTCACCTCTTAGCCTGATAGGGAAACATCATCTGGGAAACCTGAGTCTGGTCACCCTTTATCTTTCCACATATTCACCACCTTTCCACAGCTTCACCACCTACCACAATTTCTGACCTTGCATTGGCTCCTTACTTTTACTGGAACAGGATGTTTCGCTCTGTTACCTTCCCATGCCATCCTTCACAAAGTCCTCACTCTGCATTTTAATACTATTAACATTACTTGCATTATTCAGAATAGAATCATAGAATGGTTAGGGTTGGAAAGGACCTTAGAGATCATCCAGTTTCAACCTCCCTGCTATGGGCAGGGACACCTTCCACTAGACCATGCCACTAGAATGCCTACAAAATAATCTGTGTTGTGTAACTTTTTGGTCTGCAAGTTCTTCTTACCTTGCATAAAGATGCTGTGCCTGCTAAGAACTCCAAACATTATTGGAGGAGCTAAGCAACATATCAGTGAAGCTCTTTTAACATACTCTGAGTGGTAGGTTTTTTTCCACTCCTCATCTTCCACATTATAAAACTAGACAGCACCAGCACTGATTTTGTTACTTTCTTGCAGCTTCTGCAATTTTTTCTCAATTTTATTACATGAACCAAACTGAAAAAAAAGAAAAAAAACAAACCCCAAAACCTGAACAAAATCATGCAGTTCACATGCTGTAAAGAAGCTGAGAATTTAGAATGGCCAAATGCAAAATTTAAACTGGACAGCTAAATACCCAAGCTACACCTTGCTCTTTCTGCCTGTCCTCACTAATGAAGCTCGAGCGTTCCAATATTATGAGATGAAAGATTACAGGGCTAAATCAAGGTTGATTTTCAAAGTCAAACAAATATTTGTGAAACAGTTTTCTACTATTCGTTCACTTCTATTAACAGTGATCCAGGACTTAAACCCTGAAAACTTTCTTTTATCCCTTGGTTCTGATTCAGCCCAGAGAACAAGCGACCTCTAAATTTTTATATTACTTCTGTGTTGTGTCCAGGATGAGAACAGGAGCCCAATGACCTGTGTCAAACACCTTGGAAGGCTTTCAAGACCTTGACAGCAGAACTAGATTCTTACTCCCTTTCCACATGGGTCATATTTCTCAGCATCCTCAGATTTACAGAAACAGTAAAACGTTGCTGCAAACCTCATCTTCTGCCTTACTCTTTTGAGCGTGTCATTTGTTTTTACTACCTCCTGCTTTAACTCCCCTTTTCAAACATTAGTTTTGCTTCCCATTTTCAAAGCCCTCCACAGACTTGGGAGCTTACTTTTGGTTCGTGAAGCCACTTCCCTGTGCACCACTCAAACAAATTATTTTGCATTTTATCCCATAGCAGTCCTGGCACTTGCAAGGAGCTGCGAGCAGGATTTATGTCCCCCCTCTCAACAATGATGTGGGTGGGAGGAAGAGGAGCCCTTGTGCTGGGTGCCATGTTCCCCAGGCTGTAAGTCATTCTCATTTTGTTATTAAAACAATGGGTTCCATAACTAGTTCAGCTTTTTAAGAAAAAAGTCAGCTGAGAGCAACAGAGTCATATGAATGCATCTGCGATTTCCAGATCAGGAGATACTGAAGAAGATTGAGTGGAGGCTATAAGGAGGTCCTCCTGGTCTACCAAAACAGATCAGGTCAGGTTCATGTTCTACTTGCTGGATGGTTGGTTCCCACACCTCTACTGCAGACAGTAACCTTGTCTGAAAAAGGGAGATAGATGCACTCCCATAGCTACATGCACTATATCCATTTCCTTCAGGGACATTAGGGTAGGAATCAAAGGATCATTTGGGACTAATGGGCTCACATATAATCTTTATTACTCTTTAAGTTTAGACAAATGATACTACAGACACTTAACACCCATATGTGCAGCTTAGCTCTGATGGCTATTGACCTCTGTGGGAGTTTACCAGATAACTTGTTCAAATATTTCTGAAAAACCCACAGACACCCACGTCTGCAGCCTGTAACACACTTGACAGTCTGGCTCTCAGCTTAACCACCACAGTGTTAGCATTTGACACCTGCTTCTTATATTTTACCACTTTTTACACATTGAAGAGATGAATAATTACTGCCAAGTAGTTATCTATTCTAACAAGACAGCTCTCATATCAGAGGGCAGTATTAATCCTTCTGTCTCTTCTTACTCTGACATACTTGCTAGCTGCTGTTAAAAAGTCCAGTAAACAACCAGACTTTGTTGGGGGAAAAGAAAAAAGTGAAGGTAGTGTTGAAGTAAAAGTGTTAAAAGAGGCACAAATAAGATTGCAAAGATAATTATTTTGAAATATTTTAACCTATTTTAAAAGGTAATAGATAAGGCTATTCACATGTATCCCCCAAGGACAGTATTCTCCTATAATGATGAAAGGTAGAATATAAACCAGTGCTGTTAATGTTATTATGATAATTCTACGTACTTCCACAGCTACTTGCACTTAACTATTTGTGGCATAAAGCATTTTCAGTAATGAAGCTCCTTGATAGGGTTTTCTTTCACAGATTTTTTTTTTTCAGTTTAAGGCGCAACTAACCATTTCTATAAATAAATAGCACCAGTGTACATTCACATGGCAGTTTTTCCCCAAAAAACTTTTCCATGCAGAAACTCTGCCTCCAGCATATATTTATTACCAACCTCAGCAGGGTATCACATCAGCACAGGTTTTCTTTCTCAGAATCCTTTAGATGTTCCCTATTAAAAGAACAGCCTTTGCAGACAAAATCACAAATCACCTTGGTCCACTTTGTTGGTGTTTGACACATGACAGTGCTGTTCTCAGGCAAATGATGTACAAACAATCTAATGGACCACTTTCATGGGGCTGCTTCTAAAGACCTGACAGTATTCTGGTACTGCCAGCCATTGAAGTGATGGACGACGCACATTATTTTACAGCTCCAGTATACTCATTGCAAAGGAGCCAAGTGCATGAACATGCCTGTATTGACCCTGCTGTGCCAGAGCTACTGCTGAGCCAAAACCATGAGCCCTGGGGGTCTCCAGCTGTGTCTCCCACTGTGGTCCCTCACCCTGGGAGAGGAAGGGAACGCCTGTCTCTGCTCTGCTCCTGCCTGTTGCCAGCATTGCCCCAAGGAGAAGGGTAGCATTGTCTGCCGCAGCACGTGAGGACAGGATGAATGTTCAGAGGTTCAGAGCCAGCAGAATCAGGGGAAAACATGCCCTGGCACCACAGTTGACAGCCCTGATGTGCTCCAAGCCTGAGCTCTGGCAAATCAGCATTATTCATGTTTCAAACTCAACACTAATATTTTATTACGGGCTAGACAAGAGTGGTCCTGATGACAATTAAATTAGTTGCAGAGGCTCTGGTCCCAACATGTAATTTCTAGTGTCTCTTGGTGCAAATTACCTGTGGGCCATGATTCTAGTTACCATTGGGGACCCTTTGGGTACAGTAATGTTTCCTGTGTTTAGTGATCTTGCAGTTATGCTCATTTAAATTTTGGTTTGCCTATTCTGTGACTGAGCTGACAGGATTTTATCATGCATTGGCACTGAAGCATGGCACCATGAATCTCACAGATGCGCCAGCATCACTCATCCCATTCTGCTAGCAAGTACTGTAAAAAAAATATTTCCACAAAGTATTTTAACCCACCCATTATCAGCAAAACTGATTGGGCAGTTGGGACCACAGGGCTGTATTTTGCTGTGGCAGCATAGACCAGGCTCTACAGGCCACCTGCTCCATCACCAAAGGATCTAAAACCAGACAACTGTGAAGTTCTGTCCAAGCAACCCAAGGAATGTCATGTACTGGATTGCTCCAAAAAAATGCTTTGAAGGGTCTTAGCCTCTGTGTTTTGGGTTTGTGTTTCAGGGTATGCTCCTGATAGAGTAGACAATATGCACTGAAGTAATATGAGGGAATATGGGTGGATATATTCAAGTATTTGTTGTGACATTTGTCACCTTTCTATGAAAAGCAAGGAGAAATGGACAAACAAGTGGCATTAAAGTATAACCAAGTGCAAGACAAACATAACATCATGAAAAGCAGCAAGTAGCAGCAGAAAACATTGTCTGTGGGGATGAAAGGGCACAGAAAGCAGTCAGATAAGAAATGAGATGCACATTAAATTATTGTTGCAATTATACCATTACTAATGATGCACAGAGACACTCATCTAATATCTATCTAAATTTATCCTGTGGGCAAAAGTAGTCTTTCTCCCACCTCACAAATATAGATTAATTAGTAGTACAAATGCTTGTTTTTCATTTCTTACACACACAAATGTAAATCAAGAGTGACTTCCTATAAATGAACAGTTACGTAAATGCAGACCAACAAAAGAACAGAAATAAGACCCAGAATTTTTTTTAATCTTTCTCTATGATTTTTATCTGTTTTTCTGTTTATTAAAAACAAACAGGCAGAAACATGGACTGGCGATCCTGATATTTTTTTCTCAAAACAAGAACACAAGGCAAGTTTGCACATGCAAAAGCTGTACAGCAGTGGAAGAGGATTGAGGTTGGACACGAGTGATATGGCAACTGCAAAGTTTTCATAAATAGCTCTTCACAAATCAACATATGCTGCTTCAGCCTTCCTAGGCAGATAATCCCACTTTGTTTAATCCTTTCCACGTGGGCCACGGTTTTGTAGACTTTTGTTAATTTTCTTTTTTTCCTTGAAACCTTCTGCAACTGGTCCACACTTTTCTTGATGTATAGTGGCTAAGACTGATCTTAACCACTTCCAGCTGAGATCTCAGTGATGAGCAGGAAAATAACTTCAGGGCTCTACAGTTTGCATTCCCGTTTATACCTCTCACCAAGATTTTCAGCGTGGTATGGGACTGTTGACACATGTTCAGCACATGAAACAGAGCCCGCCCTTAAAGTTTTTCTCCAGTTATTCCCCATTGTATGTTGTTGTAGCTAGTTAATTATGCCTACATGCAGTACCCGGTATATCTCCCTATGAAGAGTATAAGGTCATGTCTACAATTTTCCAAGGGCACTTTGAATTGCAAAGCCAATCTCCAGCACACTGGCAATGCCTCCCAGCAGAAAACAGGCTGCAAATTCAACAGGCATATTGTCTGTCTGGTCATCAGGTTTCTAATGAGCATAATGATGACTTGGCTGAGGGAGTATTTCAAACCAACAGAGCTACTGAAAGGTGAATACTGTTTCTGTGCAGAAATTATCACAAAGACAACGGCAGAAGTGTAATGTTTCCTCTAATCTATACCATTCATCTCTTGTCACTTTGCTGGGCACTCCGAATCCACCTCCAAGGTTTTAACTTAACAAGTGTCATAGATGTGCTAGGTTAGCCTTGGGAGAACTTAAAAAGAATTAGTCACCAAGATAGACTTCAAAAACACTGGTAATAAGGTATCATTGGGAGTGGGCTCTGTCCCTTCCTCACTCTAATTCTGGGGAGATGCCACTGGATGCAGTGAGGCTGCTTCAAATTTATATCACCATAAGAGAAATAAGAACAGAGCCCCAGATGCTTTGCGATAGTAGGTCTCAAATAGTCTTACATCCTGCTTTTATATGGTTTCAGCATTGCAGGAAATTTAATGCCGTGTTTTCTCACAGTTGAAATTATGGTGTGAAAACCAGAAGTTGATTTGATACTCTTGAAAATTTTATTTTAATTTTTTTTCCCTACTTTAGTTTTTTTACTAATAGTAGAAATCTATAATGAAAAAGGGGTTACAATTACAGTTCTTTATACTTACTAGTGGTCAGCAATGTCTTCCACATTGAATGAAAGGGAAGGAGAATTATTCTCTCCTAGAAGAAATATATGGTTTAAATGGGGGTTCAAGGTTCAGAGACTATTACACTGGGAAGCCAGAAACATTTTAAAATAAATTCTTATTACACACATGGATTATTATGGAAAGCACTGTTTTTCAGCACGTGATGCTTATGAATGTCAACAGGAAATGAAAGATATTTCTTATTTTTACTCTTTTCTTTAAATGAAACTGAGAAGATATTTTCCATAGAAACTGTCATAATCACTTGTGCTCAACAGATATTACTATGCATAATTAGAATAAAAGTGGTTGATAATAAGCTGTGCAGTGTCTGAAGGAGTCAGTAAAATGGGGCTGAAGGAAAGAAATGCTACAGAGATGTAATTAAACAGTGCACATTCATTCACTCATCCCCTGTTAGAGTGGCCAAAAAGCATCTATTCATGTTGATGAGAGAGAAAAGTATCAGTTGCTCTAGTCATATTTCACAATTCTATGCACTGCAATCTTTAAAAAGTTTAAATAGAAATATCTGGATTTGCAAATCCCCCCATAAATGACAGTCTGTCACAGAAATCTCCAGAGCTGAAATTTCCCCCTGAGCTGTTTTGTATCTGACCAGTTACATGGTTTTAGCCCTATTAGAATAGGGCTGACATTTCAGCACAAAACAAGTTGTGCCTGAAACTGAGACTATTACATTCTGCAGTGCTATCAAGAAATCAACAGCAATAATACCAAAGATGTGTAAAGAACAAAAAATAAAAGCACATGAAATCTGATACTGCATTTGTTTTGGCATAGCTAAAGCCTCCAAGAACTGTTTCACATCACTTTGCCAGGTTACAATTTACCAGCCCAGGCTGGAACATATTTGCATCTCAACACTGGCAAATATTTCTTAGCAACTGGAGTTTTTTCAATGACAAAATTTGTACTATTCTTTTTCAAGCTTAGGGCTATTTTAAAAAAAATCAGCTACATCAAACTTAGTAAAAATATCCATTCTTTAGAACTTCTCAGTCCGGTAAAAGTGATGTGCAGTAGGCAGGCATTTTTCAACACACAGATTTCATGTCAAGCACTGACTTGAAACAGGGGGAATACTACTAACCTATCATCCAGTAATAAAGAAAAAAGAAATGTCATGTCAGTGTGGACTCTGAAAGGAAGGAAGCAGCAGCTTGGGGCTTTCCGCCTTCCTAAATCATCCTCATCTCACTACACCTCTATGTGCTGTTTTTATTAATAATCTTCCCTAACAAGAAAGTCTTCCATACAAAATTACATGTGATTTGCAGTCTAGTGCAGACATCCTTCATAACACATCTCTCTCAAAGATGCACATACAGATCTCTATTTTAAAAAAGAGCTCAGCACATTACAATTGACTCCAAACTTTTAAAAAAAATCAGTTCCAATTTAATCCTCTAAAGGCGTGTCAGATTTTCAGAAGTGCCCAACAGCTCAGCTCTCAATGACACATGCTTGGACCAGAGTTTCAAGAGACTTTAAAATGTTCTGATCTCTTTTGAAAATGTGGTTACTAATTTTGGTCTCTCACTGGGAGAAGCTCTTTTGGACAAGATTTTTCTGAAAATATGGAATTTTGTGGCTGAGTGGATATGCATTGAATAAAATAAAGGAAAAAAAAGACTAGAACTGTTGAAGAAAAAATATAAACCAACTTCCATTGACACTCCTGTTTTGAAGTATTTTCATTCAGAAATGTTTTGAAGTCCTGAACTAAGAAAGAGAACGAGACAGACTTTGATCAAGACATTTACTCAGGCTATGAGAATAACAGGTCTCTGACTGAAATGGTATCCTTCTTTCTGGTCAAGCTCTCTTAATAGGCAGCAGCTAAGGAGAAAATGTGACATTTAGTTTCATAGGTTTCACCTTCCCAATCCCAAATAGAACATCATGCAAGGCAAAAGGGAACGGATGGTTGTAATAACCATTTTAAACCAATAATATTTTTGAAAGCCTTCTGTTGAAATAATCCTAAAAATTTCCAAAGGGCCAATTTGCCTAGCAGATATAGAACTGAGGGTCTTTGTCCCACTTTGAAGTTCCATTTGTCATTGGCCTTTCAAATTATCTTGAAGAAATAACTTCTGATGGCTCCATTTTCTACATACAAAAAATACAAATAGTATAGAGTATATTGTGTATTGTATATAGGTAACATACAGATAGTTTACAGATAGGATTTCATCTGCTGACCCGGTGATTTATCTTAACTACACTTTGAAATCTTACATAATCATTTACAATGACTTTTAGGGACATACATTACTAGTATCAGTTTTCTTTTGGCTCAAAGAATAAAAGCACAGATATGGCACATTTTGGACTCAACTGCTGCGGACTTGAGAATTGCTCTCCTTGGCCAAACAAACTACCTGTGCTGGGCAGTAAGACCTGGTTTGGCAGCAGAACATCATACTGAGTCAGGAATTAGAAGTGGCAGAGAGGGATGCTTGGGTACTTGGGTAGCATGTAATTGCTCATCCTTCCCAACAAGCACTGCTGTATGATACACTGGAAAGCTACATTTTAGGTATGTGGTTAAGATTGGGGAAGCAAGGTGGATAAGCAGTACATACCTCAAAAGCAGTTTTCTTTTTTATAATAAAATAGGATTCTTTGATTATCACATGCTGGGGGATAAAAGTATTTGGGCTAAAGAAATACTAAAATATCAAATTGTAGTTTAACTAAGTTACAAGACTAAGCTGTACTTAATATGGAAAACATTTTATGAAGTTGAAAAATACTGAAGTCTACATGAGATAATTGCATATGTAGATTGCTGTTTTAGTTATTTGCATCTTACAGATCTCTAAATCCAACATGCATGCACATAGGCACAAACATTGATGCACCCATGCATACAAAACCACAAACAAACCACACAAATGCACCATGCAGAACCCACACAACCACTTCTGCCTTCCCAGACTGCCCTGGTTCCTTGCCAGGCAACCTTGAATCATTATATTACAAATGCTCTTCACTATATTGAAAAATTTATTACTGTCATGTTCATCAGCCATCATGACTCTGAACACATAAAATCTGTAAAAATAAGTCTGTTTATTGATTTATGGTTTTTATACCTGTTCTCTAATAAACTTATTGCTCAATTACAAACCTAACAATATTCCAGTTGCTAGAAAGATGAAAAGATTTGACTTTGCAATAAAGATTTGCTACTCTATGCAATCAAATGTAACTCAGAGTGAAACAAGTTCATTTAAAATGCACACACACATATTCGTGTATCAGAAAAGGAAAAAAATGAAGTAGAAACAATTTTCTATTCAGTTATTCTTTTTAAGCTCAAGGTATTAAAAGTACTTAGAGTTTAGTTATTTTAGATATTACACAAGGAGAAAGACTCTTTTTTTTCACTATTATATAGCTAAGTCAACAGAAAGACCAGTAAAACACTACTGCTTTTAAGTGTGACCTGGCGTTGCTAAAGTGTTATGTATTTCGTGCCATCAGCTTCCTTTAAAAGTCCATAATTTCAAACAAAACAATGTGTAAGTGGCCTGATTTAATATTGCATCTAAAAATCATTGTTAATAGATGCATACATTCTAAGCCTTGACAGATCTACTGTGATCACGAAATCTGATCTTCTCTGTATCACAAGTCATAAAAACTCAAACCATTAATTTCTGTATCATAGAATCATAGA
>VZTO01008080.1:0-16883 GCA_013400615.1 Syrrhaptes paradoxus | reverse complement strand
AAGTAGAGAGCTTATAGGGATGCGTGACACTGGATAGCGTTAGAACCTAGACTTCCTCTCCATCTTTAGGAGCTAAGACAGATAGTCTTTTCTTAATTGATGAGAAGGAATTTTATTGTTCTTTTGTACTCTAGATAGTAGCAGAGAACATCTTGCTAATATACAATGGGTTTAGTTCCTTATAATATATCAAAATTTTTCTACCAACCATAGAGGGAAAAAAAAAAAGAACAGCCCCCAGAAGCAAAGGGAATGCACAACTGCAGCCTTTAACTGTGTTATATCTTAAACAGCTCAAGGCAAGGGCTATTGGCTTAATTGGGTTCTCTTGTCGACATAGGACAAAAAGCCTGCAGAACTCTTGCTCTTTTATCAAGCTCCAAAAGGCCACAAGACAACAAAAAGGGACAGAAATGAGAAGGTGGCAACAGAATATTAGCAATGGTTAATGGCTCCATAATCTTGAAGGACTGGTCACATATCAAGGCATTCATCCTACACCTAGCAAACAGTGGCAAACCCAGAGTTTATGAGAATTATATCAGCATCATTTCCAAGTTACCAGCCACTTTACTTTCTAAGAACTTGTCCATCTCCCTAACGCCAACCCATTGTCTGAAACACACCAAACTCAGTTTCAAACAGACCTTCCAGACCTCGAATTAACTAAACACTACATATCGGTAAATCATTGTGCTTTGTCATACGTGAAAAAGGAGAAAAGTTAGCATGCTCTGCCACCAAGGTGAGTTAGTGCAATAACCAAAAAAGGAAGATGATTGTGAAAATTAAGGAGGCAAACGGCAATGGGATTAGAAGCCCTCTTGCTTGTACTGAACAAAGCCTTGAAGGGAATTAAAATCAAGTTCAGACACAGAAGTTAACTTTCTTAATTATGAAATTTTAATACTAATTATTCCTTAGCTGGTACAGTAACATCAGAAAAAATACAAACATTTTAGGACTGTATTTAGCAACAAGAACTGCCTTTTATTTAGCATTATATAATGACACTGTTTAACTAGTAAAATCGCTGGCTACCATTCAAGTGGAAATTGAAAATCTGTACCAGGGAGTAGATGATCCTTTTTTTTTCCCCTCTGTATTAATGGACAACAATATTCCTCTAACAAAAATTACCTTTAAGATTGCTCTGAACTTCTAGCGCGACGTCGAGGGCATTAAACGGCAAAATTGGTTCATTGGCAATTTGCAAAGTCACTTGTCCTGTTAGCTGAAAAATACAAAAAAACCCACAAAACAGTCAAATAATTTCTAGCAGATTTAATAGTGGGCACTTCTTTTGGAATAGCACATACTTTCATTACATTGGATGTTTAGGGAAAAATTAATAAAACCCCATAAACATGTCTTTGCAAAAAGGAATATGACCTAGAATATTGCTTTTCTACTACAACATTAAAAAATGTTAAGAGATTACGATTAATGAACACACATAAGATTTCTGTTCAGTACTTTTTCTGTGAACCTGGGATACTGCAAGAGTCTCTGAAGGGCCCTAGTTTTGCTTTGTTTCCAAATAAACCACCTCAACATTCTAAAATAGGAATGAGGTTTACTGTTTTATTTAGTTCTCTGGTTTTAGCTATACAATTTGGAGAGTTTACACAAGTGAAGAAAAAAAAAAATCACAGATGTTAATAAGCCTCAGATCAAGCCTGTGGCTAAATGCAATCGAACCCGAAAACCTACTGCCTTTTGGAGAGATACATGACAACTTGATGCGCACAGACGTACAACTTCCAAACTGGACAGAACACTGCATTCTTTCAGTAACTTACAAAAAGAAATTCCCAAATGAGTGAAGCAGAATTCTCAGTCCACTCCAGACTAGACATTAGCACCTGTCACAAAACTCTGACATGAACGCTTCTTTTCAGCAGTTCCAGAGATGAGGCCAGGGACTGACTGGCCCGAGTGCCTTTCTTCACTTACGGACGATAAGCTCCCCAGCTCAAGGCTTAGACATGGTATAGGGGCTGTGTATAGAAATATGTCTTTCTGCTGAACTATACCTAGCTGTGATTAAACAGAGGATTTCAGTTTCTAGGCTGACAAGTCCATCACTGTTCACAGGAGCTACAAAAACACACTGACAAAAACATGCAAGGAACTTTCATTCATCTCTTTCATATCTTGATATTGCAAAAAGGGAAAAAATAGCTGCAGGGCTGTGCTCTAAAATGGAATGATGGCTGCAGGTGATGGTGATTGTGTTGATAAAAATGTGGACTGAATAGAAACATATTGTACAATACTTCCCAAGGTGTTGGGAGGTTTAGAATAATACCTATCCTTCAAAAGCAATATGATAGTTGCTGTGCTGAAAGTAGCACTTTAATTCTACAATATAAAGTAGCAGGAAAAGACAACAGTGCTAAGTAATGATAAAAACAACAGTACAACAACTGAAAAAGAAAACCATCTCCCAGGAAAGTGGATGGAAACAGGTTAATATCAGAAACACAAGCTTCCTGGAAAAAGATTAATAGAACCCCAACAATATTTCTAAGAAAGGATTAGAGAAATGACCTGGCCACAGGCTGATTTGGGTACAGAGACTGAGGGAACATGCTGTATAGCAGGCTGCAACCTACAACTGAGCAGAGACATACTGTGAAGCTATTACCTCTAGAGAATACAATATTACAAAAGGCATGAAGAAAAAAACACAACTACCATATATATGGGGAGGAAAAACAAAAGGGAAAATAATGATATGTTAGGCTTCTATCAGGAAAACTAAGGAACTAGAAGTGAACTTGAAGAAAGATGAAAAATACTTGTATTTGGACATCTATGTTAAAACATCATACAATAACCTCTCATTAAACTTTTCTCCAAACTTCCTAACTGCATGGGCCATTAACTTTTGAAGGCCGTTATGTTTTCTATCAGTGATTATGCACAAAAGTCCCTTGGTTGAAAAGTGTTAGAAAACATTGGTCTTAGGAATATCAGAGAGGTACGGTGTACACATAAAAAAATATATAGAGGGCAAACAAAAATTTGTATGAAACTGTATCCAAACCAGGTTCATATAATTCAGCCATAAGCAACTGTAAAAATGTTCTAAATGACAAGATGTCGTGTCAAATCTTTTCTTGTCCTGCATCGAACTCTTGCAAGATATAGCTGCCCAAAACCTGCTCCCCAAAAATAGCTGCTATGGAAAAGCAACTGTGGCAATGAAACACCATCCTCTTAGAGAGGAGGCATTCTGTATGGAGCCCATACCCACTGAATCCTAAATGGTACTATATCTCACTGAACATTTGAGTTCTCCCGACATCCCATTTCTGCAACAACCTTCACTAAATGGCACTGCAAGTTACATATTCACCAGCATATTTCAGGGAGGGACATGAACAATGTCCCTGATACCAGTGCTACTGATGCTTTTCAACCTATTAACACAGAAGTATGGAAAAAATGTTTCTTTTCTGTGGCATAAAAGTGGTGTCAAAAAAGGAGAATAACCTAGTAAGCATCTTTCCTTTTCATCGTTATCTCCTACAGAATCTGGCCTAATTTTTAAAAGTTCTTGCCTTATTTCTATTTCTTCCAAACAAGGTTGTTTTCTCTTTCCTATTCAAATAAAGTTATACCATCAAAATCTTATTACTGACTGAAGTATTTTAGAAATTTTATAGTATCTCTGCATGTAATACAGCAGACATTTGTGTGTTAGTAAACAGGTAACAGTGGTGTTTATTGTAGGCTAATCTAGAAGAAATCAATCAAATAAAGCAAAGCTGAGAGCATTGATTTGCACAGAGTAAGTAATAATGCTGCAGAAGCATATATCAAACCCACATAATGCAGCAAGACAGAAAAGGCTACTGATTTCTTATTTATAGTCTTATTTCTGGATATAACATTCCCCTGAGTACGACACTGAGTATACATGGAAAATAAAAACAAACTTCTGCCCCCTTTTTCCGGTTGAAAAATGGTTCAGACTGACTACTGAATTATTAAATGCAGGAATAACTTAGCAAAGAGTAAAAACAACATTTTTCTCATAAACTGAAATGCTAAAGCAGCATAACTGATACTATTCCCATACTGAACTGGTTGTAACACTAATGACAACTTCTTAAATAACATTTATACGTAATAATACATACACAATACACACAGTAATTGATGTAACATTAGCACAATTATCAAGTCTAAAGGAAAAATTATAGTTCAAATGCTAATTGATTCTGAAATGTTTTTCTTATACAATTTAAATGAAAAAATAATGAATAACATTTCCACTGCGCTTGGCTTTGGGAAAGGTACTTCCAATTAGTTTAGAGATAAATATTAGTATAAAATATAACAATAATTGTAGAGTTGTATTGTAAATTGCAAAATAAACCAGAATTTTAAAAAGAGGTTTACACCAAGGTAACATTTTTTCAAGTTCTTTTACTTTACAGCGTAAGCATCCTTGTCGGAAGGAAACAACTACTGTCCCTGCCTTTATCTATCTGACACAGTGCAAACCCCAAAAGCTAAAAAGAAAAACAAACAAAAAAATCACTTCCAAAAATGCTGGTGTTAAAGATTATTCAGCATCACATGACACTTCCTAAATGAAGCTGTAGGTTATTCACTCTTCCAAAGTGTTATAACCTACTCATTTAGGAACTACATCTTCTTGCAGTTCTACCCAACTTATGAACCTGATTTCAATATAAAAGTCATCTCTCGGGGACATCAGGTGGATCTGCACCATTCTCCAAAAAACTGTATGACAATAAAATAAAAACTGGATTAAATACACACAAAATTTTAATCTATTTAAATTATAAACATCCTTATGTTCTTAGCTGTTTTACAATGTAAATAATGAAACTAACTAAAATGGAGTTGGGGGAAGTTCATCACAATTTTTTTTTTTTTATGTCACACTTAGTTAAACTCAGTTTTCAAGGCAACTTGCTTCCTCAAATATCCAGGCTACCTACTAACAACTCAAAGCATGTTTATTGGCATGCAATTTAAAAAAGAACTGAATACTTAAAATCCAGGATAAAAAATGTGAAGGGCTCTGCTCAGCCTTTTTTTTATTCAGGTTCAGTTTTGCTTTTGGGACATGCTATTATTGATCAAGTCTTGCAGGGACATGTCTAAAATGCTATTTGGTTTGCCAGACAACAGGCAGGTACGGCAACCCATCTTCTGTTCCGTCGTACGATGAAAAACTTGTAAAATGAATAAAACGAAAATATATTTAGTGGATATGAAGATATGAAAATATTATATATGACAGAGATCAATCTGCTAGAATAAACATCTGCATACAGTGTGCAGGCAGTTTCTTTAACACAGAGGTTCACATTGCCAATCTTGTGTGTTGTTTTTGTTTTTTTTTGTCTAGAGCAATTTGGAACTGTGCACTATATCTAGCCTGTGCACTGTGTAAACCTCAGTGGGTGTAAGTGCTGAGCCTTTAGGACATTTTTTGTTACATTAAGAGTGCTAAAATCTAAACAGACATCTCAGATCTCTTAACATGCCAAGTTTTAAACAACACAGCTTAAAAAAATCAGGAAAATTGCCACATTTATCCTTTTGTGAACACTGCTCTTCAATTGTGCTGCACTCCACTTTTACCTGCTGGAATGAATTAGATACAGCTACTTGAAAACTGAATTGTGCAGTGGCAACTCCTTTATATTTCAAGCCATATACCTCCGCAATATACTTTTTCTTCTTTCCTGCATTCTATAATTTTCAGGTTTTTATCATACAATGTTATTTTATGAATATTAACACCACCTTACCCTACTGATACCTGGGCACTTTCAGAGAAAACTAGCATCCACATGGCAGCTCATCTAGCAAACACATGACAGCTCATTGCAGAGAGCAGATAATGTAACGAGGTAGTGCGGCAGACCTGTGTAGATTCCCAGTGACAGACTCAACAGACCTCTGTACGTAAGACTTCCTACTACAGACTCAAACAATTCTTGTAAGCGATCAGTGTGTGACACTGGGCAACTAACTTGTTTGAACTCTGAGCCTCATGTTCCATTGACACCAGGCATTATTTTTTTTGACTCACATTTGCCCTCACAGCTTGCACTTCTCTCTTCACACATTATTTGTGTGGTTCACGGATGAGGAAAGAGCACGGAAAGCTACCGTGCTGTTCAGGGGGGTCAGTTACAATGTGTTGAAAATGACAACACTTTTTTTTCCTCTTTTTTTCTCGTAAAGGTAAATGAAAAGGTTTAACTTCTGTGGCTGGCTGTTGCACTGCCTAATCTCAGGTGTTCACCTCTGTGCATCAAGCAGTCTCTCCTTCCATGGGTACTGACTAGCAGAGTGAACTGCTGAGATATTTTGACATTAACCCAAACACAAACACAGGTTTTAGGGACCACTCCCAGGTAAAAAAGGAATAAATCTCTGCATATATTAAGATTCCCCTCTCAGAACCCAACATTAGCAATCTCAAATATTAAAATCACCAGCCTTCTCCAGCCTCTTCACCCTGCAAAAGTAAAGAAATATTTTGATAATACAGGCAAAGTTCCTGAATTTGCTTTCTGCTTGTTCCTCCTCTGACCCTCCCCCCCTCCCTGACTTCCTTCATGTTATCACATTTTTTTAAATAAGCATGAGAAATTGAGTCTATTTAAATGAAATCCATGACTCCCCGGCAAGAACATAATTTCAGCACCTACTGTTACTGGATGAATGGCAGTGATCGTGAGACTCATGATAACTGAATGAGCATTTTTAATATCAGGGTCTCAATTTACTGCAGAAAAAATTTACTGCATAATCACTCTGCACAACAGTTTTTCTTATATTCATCACCCCTCAAAAAAGTTAACTGACTCATACAAGTCAGAGGCAGGAACATGAAAAAACAACCAGCTCTTTGATGCTCTGAACAACCACATTCCCTTGATTAGACAAAGAAACAGAAATCTGGTCACAAACATATTTACTATGCACTAAAGTTGTTAACTTTTGAAAATTCAGTATTACCATGTATGTTTTTGTTCTTACTGAATTCTACCTTGACACCAGGGCATGTATCTGCACTACAGGTCAAATGATATTTTGGGGTATGTGACATTCAGTTCAACATCCTGTATTTCAGGTCAGTAGAGGGCTCTCCGAGAAAAGAGTATGAATCGTCTACGGCTACAGTAGGTGAAATAGAGCATAGTAATTCCTAACAGATAGTTGTTCCTGACCGAGGAAAGTATGAATTGTATCGGAGGTCTTACAAATGTTAAAAACTTTATTTCAACACCCACCCTACATAATTTTTATTGTTTTATTTACTCTCAGTATAGGACACACTGATTGTGAAGTAAAAGTGATAGTGAACAATATATTTGCAGATATCCTGTGCAAAGCAAACAACACATAACTAATTGTATTATGGTGGCACACAGCATTAGGCATCCTGAAAGTTACATATTAAAATATGCCTGAATTACGGTAGCTTGGGCTGCTCACTCTGGAGTACAGAAGATCTCTATTTACATGATCATATGCTACATATTCTACATGGCTCGTAGATTCCGAGGCACTGAGAAATTAAGGTCAAAAGTATTCTCTTAAGTGACTAATTTGCTTAAAATCTACTTTGTCGGCCAACTTAGTAACATACAGCGCTTAGAGCAGTGACAGTACGTTTCCTATAGATTTCATTCACAGCTGGGAGGGATCATTCATCCCAGTGCTTTCAATTACTTGCAGAAAAAAGAAAATCATATTTATCTCTGCTTTGTTTTCTGTGTACATGCAGGAATTTCTATACTTTATATGAAGTATAGGAAATATATATTTTATGTATATTCAAATGCATTTATGTGATTCTTCTGTGTATATTAAAAATATATTTTAAATTGTATTAGTGTCTAGTGAGCAATTATACCCCATGCCCTGGGCTATGACCCCATGAGGTTATATGGAGTACCCTTCCACTCACTTCTGCCGTCTATCCAGATCACCCATTGAAGCTATGTAAGTGAGGACATCATGGGGTCATCACGCGCTCCTCTTACAGAGGCAGTGAGTAATCCTCTGCTCTTTGCCCAGCACAGAGTCGGCAGGGTGCCTTGTGTCCTGCGAGACATCCCTGTGCTCTGGAGCTCACTGCCATGGGACACGCCAGGCATCAGAAGTGCAAACAGGTTTCAGACGGGACGAGACACACTCACATGGGGCAGTGCACTGCTGACTAGTAAAAATGGTGCTCCAGATTCAAACTGTGGTCACAGGAGAAATACGCTTCATCTGAGGCGTTCACCGCTATGGGCAGATCCTAGGAACCGGGCTGAAGTCTGGCCCATTGCAGCAGTTCTCATGCTCCTGTTACCACAGTGCTAGGGAACAGGGATTATTAACCAAACTTCCAAGACAATGGCTTTATCAAGTGAGGCTTGGCACTGCGTAAATGAACTTGTTCTCAGCCTGGTTTGCCTGGAACTGAGACAGAGAAACTTTATTCCTGTGCAGAATACACGGGGTTAACTGCACAGCACAGCTCCTTATGTGGGCAGTTCAGCAGTACAGAAGTGCAGCTAAGAAGTGAGAGTTTCTCAAGTGTTATTGTGGGGTTTTTTGGTTTTTTTGTTTGTTTGTTTGTTTCTGGGTTTTTTTGGTGCACATGAACAGAAATTGCCCGTCTTTGAAGTATGCAGGTAAGTAGCAGTAACCTTGAGAAGAGTTTCTCATCATGTATTTCACATTCACGTATGTCAAACTCCAGTGGTATCTGGGTGCAAAAAAAGTGTCGAATTAACTTCTAGAAGGGCAGCTAGATTCAAGCCTCTTGTTAAAAAAAAAAAAATCTAGTTTTTCCCTAGTGTACATAGTTATAAACATGCAAAAGGGTACAACAGAACGCTCTTCTGCACTTCATGAGCTTTGGGTGAAGAGGTCACACCACTATGATACAAATCTTCACAACATTACAAACCCTCACACTAGATTTCTTGAAGAGAATTTTAAAAGTGTGTTCTAGTATTAATTCTTTTTTATCTCCAACTTCAAAGCCAGGTTGCTCTGATTACCAGCTGCACTTTGAAAGTGACAAATACAAAAATTTTGCTTTAAAGCTGAATGATTTGCATATAGCATTCCCATAAACCAAGATGCCATCACTGCACAGAGAGCGACCTTTTAAATACTTTCATTCTCTGAGCCTCCTCAGGTATAGCAGGAGGAGGGGGAATCTAGTGCTAGATCCTTTCTAAAGAAGCAATGTTAACTGCCTGAAGCTGGTTACAGGCACTCCTGAGGAAACAGCTATTGTTCTGGTAGAAAGAGAAGTATATAGTAAAATATGAAGCAAAATTTGCTTACACATATCAGATATCTAAGGACAATGATCATGTACGGAAATTGCACGTTGGACAGATCTTTACTACCTTAAACAAAAACTAAATAGCTATATTTTTTTTTATTATTTACATGTGTAACACAGCCATTCAACAGATAAAACATAAAGCTAGCTAACAGTGCACACATTTTAGGACAAGAAACATTAACTATTTTTTCTGGATTAAGCCATAAAGGAAAGTTTCAAGTAAAGAAAGTGTCATCTCACAATAACAGACAAGATGCAGCTTCCTGTCTGTGTACTGGTATGAAAACACAGGATGCTGTGATTAACAGCTTGGACGTCACGCTCTTCCCTACTACTAAAGGCCTTCATTGTGTTTGCTACCAGTTAATGAATATCTGTAACTTTCCCCAACTTATGTATGTATTTAAGACTCCACTCGGGATGTTAGCACAACCAGTCCTCCTTTCTCACGATACAGGATAATCAAAGCACAAGATGGTAAGACTCAGCAAGATAATTGATAATTTTGTTAACAGCTGCCAGACAGTTGGCTGTGTGCTGCCAGCCTACGAGCCTTACAAGCCAGACAGTAATGACGAGCAGATAAAATAAGCAGCAGTGCAAGTCTGCATTTAATCACCCGAGTTCACAAGCACTCTACAGAAACATAGATCAGCCTAGCAAACAGTATGTTGTCTTGTAGTCGTAATTAATCAAAGTATCTTCTCATATGCTTCAAGATACATGCATGAACCATGAATCTTCCTGAATTAGGACCAATCCTAGGATTTTAACATTCAAGGGCATCCAAGTACTTGCTAAGTTTCTATGTGATCTGTAAAGCCAGTTCTTATGTTGAATCTGCAAGACACAGTCTGAAACTTGTGGCATTGTTAAAAACTAGATAATAGTCATCAGAGGCATGCAATAATAAAGAAATCTGCAACAGGAAGCTTCAACCACAGCTTTCAGTTTAGACCTTGATATCATCTTTTTAATCACTCCCCTTTTACAGAAATGAATTTGATTTAATTGAACTCCTGAAAAAAAGTCTCTAATCACACTTCATCAGCATGCAATTATTATTCAAAGGAAACCATACGTACTATTAGGCACTCTAAATTAAAATAATGCATATAATCTGCTTCAGTACCTAACAGTCATTCTCCTTGATGTTCATTATTCTTTTTCTTCCACTATTGTGACAATACATATTTTTTCTATTTTTCCTCATCAATACCCATTTCATTTATATACTTTTTTCAACATTAACAATCACAATATCAGGACACTGAGATGCATTAATACGCCACCATCCTTAAAAACTCACTACACAGCATGACCTTCAGAATGAGTCAGACCTGACCACGGAGATTTGTGAGAAGAGGATGAAAAAACTCTGTAACAGGAGCCTTAACCTATACTCTGGTTTTGCCTAAATTTTACTTGCAATTATGATGCCTTCTGTTGAAAAAATAATGTACAAAAGGCAGAAGTCAGCCAGAGAGACAGTATGTGGGGAGAACCAGGGACAATGGATGGAAGAAAGAGGAGCTGAAGATCCTGAAGAAAAGCATCAATGACAGGTTGAGGCAATCATGCCTTGAGGAACTTGGAAAACTTGGACAGTCAATTCCGCATAGACTCAGCAGAATAAGCATTACAAAAAGATTCATGAGAACATTACATGTTCCCATCCTCTTAAACTCAGGAAAACTAAGACATTTAACAGCTACAGAGAAAAAAATATTGTTATTTTCTCTCTTGCCACCTCTTGATGCAAGGGTACCTCAGTTTTCTCCACTTAGGTCACCCTAATCAGGGAGGACTGGAGCACTGGCAGTTCAGTATACATCACAGACTAGCTCTGAGGGAGACACTAGAGAGCCACAGTGCTGAGGATCCAAGGGAAGCTCAAAATAGATAGTTCTGTAGTGTATAGCTCAAAGACCCATAAACATTAACAGACACATTCCAGGGGAGAACTGGATGGATCATACACTGAGGCTGCCCTCAGACACCAGGATACACTACAGTGAAAGAGGCTCAATTTCCTTGTTATGCAATTACTACAATTAGGGTTACATTCTGCTCTTGGATATACTTGCACAGCAGTTACCAAGCCAGTAAGGTATTTAAGTTTTTTATGGTATCCTAATTCAAAGATGTAATTTCTGTGAATTTTTCACAGTATTTTTCAAATTGGAATATTCAATCTTCAATGTATACTGTGCAAAACACATAGAATAAGAAGTAATCAGCTAACTTACATTAATAATTTCAAATTTAGATCTCAAAAGGAGAGCTCATATTTCCTCCTGTAATTAGATAGTATAACTTAAGAAATAAAGGTGGGGGAAGACTGGTTGTTTTATTTTAAAAAGAAAACATTAATTAAAGATGAATATGTTTGGGACCAAGCAAGCTCCCCTCAGGCTTGGGGAAAATGCCAAGTCTGACAAACGCTTTGAGCCTTAGGGAATCCCAGGTCAGTTTGACGAACATACTGAAGTATTTTATAATTAGCTGGCATGCTCCTGAGGCTATCAATTTTACCTGAAAAAGAAACTCCCTCACCTTTCAAACTTGTCCCTGAACAACAATGAATAAAGACCTAACAAATAATGTTTCTCGTCACAGAATATTTACATAAACAGAGAACAGAAACTCAGAAAAATGTCCTGTGCTATAGAATAGCCCTCAAAATTCATAAGGAATCTCAGCAATAAAACTCCAAAACTATCTGAAGGTAGAACTGAGATTTATTACTACTTCCGGGGCTGTAATAATACACCTGTTACTAAGAGAGTCAAATTATGATGGCCATTCATTCCACTGCACCCTATCTTTATGTGGGTTCTGTATTAAAATGATAATGGCAGCATGATATAATGGCAACAACAAAGATTAAATAGAGAAGTGCATTTTAAAAGCATACAATCTTATAACACTGCAGCAATTATTACTACTTGCTCAAATGACAGCAGTTACTGTTAAGAAAAAAGAAAAAACAATGTTTACCTACAGCAGTGCACCTTGGTTGCTCCAGGTACTACCTGTGTTAAATACCTTATTATTTATAATCATCATTATTGTCTAAGCACCACAAATACATTACGTGTCTCAGAAAACAGTCCAAAATACTTCTATTCTACAGGCTTGTCAACTATCTTAAGATTATCCGATAGAGTCAATCAAAGTAAGGGTATAGCACATGAAAGGCACTTGAGACTATTTGACAAGCCTTGCTGCAAGAACAACTCCAAGGCCAGGACTCACCTTGTTGGTAAGCATCATATTTTTGTTAGCTTTTGGCCTTGC
Organism: Syrrhaptes paradoxus; assembly: GCA_013400615.1. Taxonomy (NCBI): domain Eukaryota; kingdom Metazoa; phylum Chordata; class Aves; order Pterocliformes; family Pteroclidae; genus Syrrhaptes; species Syrrhaptes paradoxus. The sequence goes on along the minus strand of VZTO01008080.1, from coordinate 4,225 downwards.
TATTGATTCCTTTTGTTTTGGATTACCTGAATGCCTATTTGTCTCCAGTTTCAGATAAGCTTTCTGGAATAAATGAGTTCATCAGAAGAGATCTCAATATGGGCAAAGAAATAAGGAGGTAAGTTTTGCCTGAGGATTCCAAACATAGGGACAACGAGGATGGAGATCTGATGACTGTACCAAAAGAAGATGATGAAAGGGACGTTGTTGAAAAGATTGGAGAGTGGAAGAGATGGAGGTTGAAAAGGCAAAAGATACAGAAAGAAAAACAAGCTGGAATTTGATTCACAACATCAACAGGAGCCTGGGGACTCTCTGAAAGAGAAGATGGCAATATTAGAAGGACAGCTGAGGATGATCATTTTGGCAACAACACTACAGATGGATTGCCTGGAAGAAAAAAGACTTGCAAGGCAAATGTGTCAAGACAAGAGANACTTTTGGCATAAAATTTGATTTTCAGACCTAAAAATAAAGACTTTTTAGACTCTAAGAATTTACCCTCCCTCCATCTCCCCTTCATTAAAAAAGCAATGTGTATAGGCATTTGATGTACTCTGAATAGCTTTAAACTAAATGCAAATAATCTTCAAAAGAGTTTTTGTATCAGAGTGAAATTTCTAGAACATTTTTCACTATGTCTACATTTTATGCCAAAAGTACAAAACACATTTTAGAGTTTTTCATTTGTATATTCAGAGAAATGAAAAGGCCCTACAGAAAATGTTCTGATCTCTTGGGCACCATAATGCTGTAATAGCTTCTGAACCCTAATTAACAAAACTTTCATCCAAGCCTCATCCAATAATAAGGATATGTGACACTTCTGGGGTGAAGAACTGATCAGAATGCACACTTGATACTGGACTGAAAAAAAAAAGTGTCCCTTTATGAACCTAATGAAAGAGACAGATTTTAGAATTCACTCAGCAGCCAAAAGCTACAAGTAACAAACTCTAAGTTTTTTAACACCTCTTAAACTCCATTTCACATTATGAATACTGACCTCTTAAAATATTTGAAGCAAGAAAAACAGAAATGATACTCTAAATCTTGTGGTTTCTAGGAGCTGCTCATTGCATACTGCTCCGTGGTCACAGTCCACCATTGGGAGGGTTGTCCCAAGAGCCAGCACCTACGCATCTCTATGTCCACCTATTCCCAAATGTTTAAAACTTCCATACTGAGAACAGCGGACACTAGACACAGTGTTAGATTAGACCACTATATTATACTGATTTTGGTAATATTTATTTTACCTCCAGTCATCAAGCATTCTCCTGCAAAAAAACCCCATGTGTCTGTGAGACAGAGGTTTAACATTTTCAGTCAAGTTTATTGACTTTTCTGCTTTTCTTCTTAAGTAACAACTGACATTCGCAAAAGAGGGGATGAAGGGGGACACTATCCATCTAAGCAGAGGGTTTTATTTGTGCAGAATATTACGCTAAAAGAGCCCAGTAGCTATTAGTGATTATTAATCTTCAATTACAATAACAGCCATATTTAACAAAAAAAATAATAGGCTATGCTGCAAGTCACGAAAAAAGCCTTTTTAATTGTCAGCCCTGCTAGTCTAAAAGAGCCTTCACCCTATTCATGCAGTTATCATTCTGNCTTGTCAACTATCTTAAGATTATCCGATAGAGTCAATCAAAGTAAGGGTATAGCACATGAAAGGCACTTGAGACTATTTGACAAGCCTTGCTGCAAGAACAACTCCAAGGCCAGGACTCACCTTGTTGGTAAGCATCATATTTTTGTTAGCTTTTGGCCTTGCTATTGATTCCTTTTGTTTTGGATTACCTGAATGCCTATTTGTCTCCAGTTTCAGATAAGCTTTCTGGAATAAATGAGTTCATCAGAAGAGATCTCAATATGGGCAAAGAAATAAGGAGGTAAGTTTTGCCTGAGGATTCCAAACATAGGGACAACGAGGATGGAGATCTGATGACTGTACCAAAAGAAGATGATGAAAGGGACGTTGTTGAAAAGATTGGAGAGTGGAAGAGATGGAGGTTGAAAAGGCAAAAGATACAGAAAGAAAAACAAGCTGGAATTTGATTCACAACATCAACAGGAGCCTGGGGACTCTCTGAAAGAGAAGATGGCAATATTAGAAGGACAGCTGAGGATGATCATTTTGGCAACAACACTACAGATGGATTGCCTGGAAGAAAAAAGACTTGCAAGGCAAATGTGTCAAGACAAGAGAAGATAACAATGCAGACAAGTGGTTTAACCATGAGGCCAGGGAGAAAAGGATGGATTTTTAGAAATATTATAGAATGAAAATATATCAGAGGAAAATACTTAACAACGTTCTTCAGCATAACTTAATCAGTGCGTACTCAGCATATTTTCCCAATACAATTGTAAAATTCCAAAAAAATTGTCCCCCTAACTGAAAAAGTACTGCAGAACATGGCGTTGATACATAGTGAATAAATCAGAGGGAGTACCGATAGCATCCAAAGTGATATATGCATGTATATTTGTGTGTAAGTGTACTTGCATACATAGATCAGAGAAAAACTCATCTCAAAATTCTTGTGTATGTTCAAATCAAAGACAGATGCAGTTACAGATAAAATTTGATTTTCAGACCTAAAAATAAAGACTTTTTAGACTCTCAGAATTTACGCTCCCTCCATCTCCCCTTCATTAAAAAGGCAATGTGTATAGGCATTTGATGTACTCTGAATAGCTTTAAACTAAATGCAAATAATCTTCAAAAGAGTTTTTGTATGAGAGTGAAATTTCTAGAACATTTTGCACTATGTCTACATTTTATGTCAAAAATACAAAACACATTTTAGAGTTTTTCATTTGTATATTCAGAGAAATAAAAAGGCCCTACAGAAAATGTTCTGATCTCNAGTCCACCATTGGGAGGGTTGTCCCAAGAGCCAGCACCTACGCATCTCTATGTCCACCTATTCCCAAATGTTTAAAACTTCCATACTGAGAACAGCGGACACTAGACACAGTGTTAGATTAGACCACTATATTATACTGATTTTGGTAATATTTATTTTACCTCCAGTCATCAAGCATTCTCCTGCAAAAAAACCCCATGTGACTGTGAGACAGAGGTTTAACTAAACATTTTCAGTCGAGTTTATTGACTTTTCTGCTTTTCTTCTTAAGTAACAACTGACATTCGCAAAAGAGGGGATGAAGGGGGACACTATCCATCTAAGCAGAGGGTTTTATTTGTGCAGAATATTACGCTAAAAGAGCCCAGTAGCTATTAGTGATTATTAATCTTCAATTACAATAACAGCCATATTTAACAAAAAAAATAATAGGCTATGCTGCAAGTCACGAAAAAAGCCTTTTTAATTGTCAGCCTTGCTAGTCTAAAAGAGCCTTCACCCTATTCATGCAGTTATCATTCTGTAGTTTGTAATTAAAGTGCTAATGTATATCAGAATTCTTTGATCTCAAAATAAAGGAGTCTTTTACCAAAGAAATTAAGAATACAGTAATTACAAGAAATTCAAGTTTCTAAGTAAAAACTAAAAGAAATAAGCAAAAGTAAAGTAATGTAATTAAGGAAAAACTATTTTTTGTTGAATAACAGAAGGAAAAACTTTGTGAGTAGTCACTCTGAATTGTGGAACAATTCATCAAGTGAGAAAAGACCTTTCTCTTCAATAGTTAAACACAATCTAGGAAGAAAGGAATTAAATGGACCCGTAGGAATGGACTAAATGACCTCAAAGTTCTTTATCTTAAGCTAATGAATAGAGGTAATTCATATGTCCTGAAATCTAACTTCAATTAGCATGAGTTATCATAACCATTCGTAGTATCTCATCCACGATATTTTATCTCCGTTCTGGTTTCATATTTGAGGGAAAAGACAGTTGGCACTACATTAAATCACAAAGAAGGTCTGAATTGACGCAAATAAAAAGAACTATGTGTAGTCATCTAAACTACTTACAAGCATTATCTTCAACACTCAGTTCAGCAGAACTCATAACGTGGTCTCGTCTCTTGTGTCTTAGTGATTAAAGACAGCGAGACTGAAACCTGACTTTAAAAACCAAAGGAAAAAAAATCCAGAATTAATGTTGGCTTTTAGTCTCATAAGAAAAATCTACTGGGGTCACTGGAGGTGTTAACTGGAGTACATGTTTCCCACCACAGGTTTGATGACAGTCAAAAAGCTGGTAGCTAAAAGGGATGGAGTCAGCAAGCCAGAAAGATCCCACAC
>VZTO01008079.1:4665-29521 GCA_013400615.1 Syrrhaptes paradoxus | reverse complement strand
CCAGGGGAGGTTTAGGCTAGGTATTAGAAAAAAGTTTCTCCACTGAAAGAGTGATCAGGCATTGGACCAGGCTGCCCAGGGAGGTGGTGGAGTCACCATTCCTGGAGGTGTTCAAGAAACGTGTAGGTGTGGTGCTTCAGGACATGGTTTAGTGAGTTAGGTGGTGTTGGGTTGATGGTTGGACTTGATGATCCTTGAGGTCTTTTCCAACCTTAATGATTGTATGATTCTGTTTAGCACTCAAAACCAGCATTTTTGGAGTGCTCTTGCCTAGGAAAAGTAGGTGGAACATATCCAGAGAGTATGAGGTACTTTTGTTATTAGGCTGGTCAAATTTTTATCCTTCAGTGTAAAACCCCTTTGGACTATTCTTTTATGTTACTTCCTCTGTTTTGGTGGTGTGTGGAGATGTTTTTTGCTCTGTGTTTAAGATAAATATATAAGTAAAACAGAGAAAATGAAAATAATTCAGACATTAATAATATACTGTTTGCATATTATTTAGTATTATTAAGTATTTCTAATTATATTAATATACTTACGTATTAAAGAAATTTATGGCTAAAGTTTGAGGAATAAGTCAACAGTGTGTTTGGGTGAATATAATGGTATATCGTTGATGTTATTTGAGAAGATCATTTATTTGAGTCAGCTCCTTATTCTGTAATGGCTGATTTTTCTTTTTTATTCTTTTTTATGTGTGTAAATATATGAGCTTTTACATGAAGCTTTATCTGTATTATCTTTCATTTGAGTCTTCAAGGTCTAATATTTAGATTTTTACATGGAAAAGTTACTGGGAATCAATCACTGCCCTTGGAAAAAACCAACAAACTTGAATTAACTAAAAGTGTGGCTGTAGTATTTGCAGCTGTTACAGAGACTTGTAGTACTGTAGCTGGGTTAATGACACTTCTCTGTATCAGTGCTTTTTGCTGCTAACCTCCAGACATATGTGAGACAGACAGAACATGTTTGCTTTAGAACCGTGGTGTAAGGAAATACGCTGTTTTATTATTTTTGCTCCTAATCGGTGTTTTGCTTTTTCATAGATACGTTGACATGATCAAAATAAAAGTATTTTAGAGGGCTAGCTCTCCAAGTATGTGGAATTTGCTTTTAAGGGTACTTGGGGAAGCAGTATGAAAAGTAGCCAGATCATCAGAAAATGCTAATTACAGTTTGGATTTTGGAGTTCTGTGGTAGAGTCCACTCGGACATAGGGGATATCAAAGCAATTTGAAACGGGTTGTTTCAGTTTACAGAAGTTTTTGTGTTTTGGTTTGATTTTTTTATTGTAGAAGAATTTTTCTGTCTTCATGTCTTATTTTTCTTAAGCCAAACATGCTTTATGTGGTTTCAGGTTTGATATTGTATTTTTCTGTTGGTGTTTCAATTTTGAAGAATGGGGAAATGTTTGAAGTGGATACTGATATAACAATTTTTTCAATTTAGTTAACTATCTACTTCAAAAAATTATTATATTAACCTCATTTGAGGAAGCATCATTGTGTGGATACAGTTAAATGAGTCTTCCCACATAGAAGCTGCATGTGTGTTGCCTGGTTTTGTTTTATATTTTGGACAGTCAGAAGCTACCCTTTTAGGGACATTTTGTCTTGCATGAAATAATCTAGTCTTAAATTTGTCTGAAATGACAGTATGACCAAAATCCCCAAAAAGTTGTTGAGCAGCTCTCTAATTTCTTCACAATTCTGCTCAAGGATAATTGTCTTTACAACAATTTTTTGTGGTTTCACTGCATGCATTGGGAAAAATGGAAACTAAGCTCTGAAAGTTTGTTATAGAACCGAAGTATGCTTATGTAAAATTCCCCTGATGTTTTCTTCAAAAATATTCAAAGTTCAGCAGAACCAGGAGGTTATAAATCTTACCTTGATGTGTATACCTGTGGTTGAATGGTTCATGTGCTGTGCTAATAAAGTTTTTTTTTTTTTTCCTTCAGTGGGTGGATTTCATCTCTTACTGGTCTTAATAAGAGTATTCCTGTTGGTATTATGATGATAATCATAGCTGCACTTTTCACAGCATCTGCTGTTATCTCATTAGTTATGTTTAAAAAGGTAAGTTATGTATTATTCCCTTCATGTTTCCTATGTTTGATGTGGATTTTAATGGGGATTAAATTAAATTATTGGGGATGTGCCTTACCTGTTAACAACTGTACTTTTTTGCTTATACTGTTGTGGAGTTACAAAGTGTTGTTTATACAATGCCCATTTTCTTTATGCAAATGAAAATGAGGAAGGATAGCCCTGAATAAGAGAAATTGGGAGGTAAGCCCACAATGAAACAGTAGATGAATGCACCGGATGCTCTGATTGTACCTGTAGATGTCAGGCTCTAATTTCTAATTTTCAAATGGTGTTGATTCATCAGGCTGAGTGAAGTGTGATTCAAATGATTGATAAGTTTCAGCTCTTACAAAAATAATTCCTGTTAAGATCAATAGAAGAGGGAGATGCCTGGCACCTCAGAAAAGGACTTTAATTTCTCTGCTTCTGTTACTTTAACATTTTGTTGTCAATTAATTATTATGTACCATGGAAGCTCAGAGAAAGATGCTTTTCTCCCTTGGTTCCTTTTATGAATTTCCATCCAGAAGACCTAAGTTTAGATACTAATGTGCTAGTAAGTTTTTGATGTTGTTTAGGTAAAATGTAACTGGGAATTCTGCTGTTGCAATGTGCTAGGAATTCTAATTCAACCTCAGTTACAGTCATGCTTAAAGATTTTCACATACCCAAACTCCTCTGGCCTATTTACAGTAAGATGGAAATCTTAAGCGTTGCCTGGATATGTCCCTTCTCCTTATCTGTTTTATGCATAAATACTCGGGTACAGGAGAAAGAAACAAGCAAGAAAAATTTATGGTGGAACATTTTTTTTACACTCTTCCTACTGTATGCATCTGGATTATTTTCAAGAACCTGCATGCTCAGATGTGACCTGGTGTATCTTTAGGGATGAGAAATAGTTACGATTATAAAAAAAAAAAATAATTACAACATTAATTTTCCTGCTAAACTTGAATAAAAATGACTTTGCATTATTATTTGACAAATTTATTGTGGCTTGATTTGTTTTTGAGTCAAACAGTATTTTAATTTTAATACTCAGGTAATTAAAAATTAGGATTTGTTTGTTGTACTAGAGGTTATAGTCATATTGTTTAATACCTCTGCTTCTTCCGCAGAGCTATTGGTTATCACACTATTTTAGCAGATACATATCTGCATTATTAGGATATTTTATACTTTTTAATATTCAGTCATAGCTTAGCTTGTTCTTTCAACTGTATCAATCAGATAATTTTAAATGTTTCTAAAAAACTGATGGAGAAAAAAGTTCACCAAAATGTTATTAACAGAGTGGATTCAAAACTACTCTTTTGGTTTTGTTTTCTGATGTTTTTTTTCAAATACACACTTAGTAACTCTTTCAATGAGCACAAGTTTTATACAAATTGAGACAAGCAGTGGGTCCTGTGTTACACTAAGGATGCAGCCTATTTGTGTATTTAAATATGTTACTTCAGACAGTAGATAGCACACACATTTTAGTAAAGACCTATGAGACCCCTCAGAACTAGCCAACAGTTACAGGTATTCCTAAGGTCAAACTGTGCGTGCAGCAGGGCAATCAAAAGTTGTAGGTTTTGTGGAAAAAAAAGTCTGTTTACTCATTTCTGGATCCTCCCAAACACATAAGCAAACCAGATTTCCCCACTACACAACTCTGCTTCGTGTTTGAGACTTTGCTATTAGTCTACCAAGAAATGGAAGGCTCAGCACTGTTCTCTCATGGCTTTTCCACCTCCCTAGGTGCATGGTCTCTACCGCACGACTGGTGCTAGTTTTGAGAAGGCACAGCAGGAGTTTGCAACAGGAGTGATGTCCAACAAAACTGTACAAACTGCTGCAGCCAACGCCGCATCAACAGCAGCAAGCAGTGCAGCCCAAAACGCATTCAAGGGTAACCGAATGTAGGGAAACATAAAAAGTCATCACGGTTCTCTTCAGTTGTGCTTTATTTTCCACTCACTTATTGTATTCCCTGAAAGCCTAGATCAAAATTCACACAGCGTGTTTGTCTGTTCTGCAGCTGTGCATGGGTAAAATGGGAAATGTTTGGTTTATTTTATTTTAAATATATTTATTTGAGAAAGAACCATTCTTTGCCCTTCTTTAAGATGTTGTATTCTAGAATATAAAGCTCTGCGTATTTTATGGGGGATAATAATTTCAACAACTGTCCTGAGTATGATTTGTGGTATGCAATGATCAAATAAATGTATTAAGAATTTGAAGGTTTTTTAGTGGTTTACTCTATTGTTGTTTTTTTAACTTCAGGGGAACACTGGATCAATTATTTTTCTTCATAAGAACTGTTTTCCCTATAAGAACATTTCCCTATAAGAAGTGGGGTAGACTGAGAGATATAATAAATCAGGTTTGGCTACAGCTTTTGCAATTTCAGCAGCTACTGGAGGACAAATAGAAGTAGGGTAGATATTATAATTCTTTTCTTGGTGTTTTTTTTTGTTTGTTTTTTTGGTGTTTTTTTTTTTGTGGTTTTTTTTTTAGGATAAGTCTTTTGATATAAACCTGTAAGTTTGCATGGATACTGTTTAGTTACCTGATCTCGTTTAAGTAGTGTTTTGGTCCAGAATTTATCTGCACTATTTTATAATTATAGCATTTGTTTGTATCTGTTTTCATGGAGTGCTCTCTACCTGTGAGAAATGACTATGGTGCATAAACATTCTCTGTCATAGAATGTGTAATGCAGTGTACAGTTTAAGGAAGTTAACTGATGGTTTCAATCACAGAGATAAATTATTATATATTTGCTGGGGTAATAATTTTGCTGGAAAAGAAACCAACTTTTAGAACACTAGTTTCTTGCCCCCCTTCCCTCTTCTACATGCAGCGGTAGTTTTATTGTATTTGGGACTTTCTTGGGTTTGTTTGTTTTTTTAGGCGTAGATTTGTGTTTTAACAGTGGTACTAATTCTCTAGTCTAGTCAGTCACTTGTTTACTGCTTGTCCAAAACCCTAAATATACAGTATTTAATTTTCTAAAAGGAATATTGTCTAAACACAAACTTTTTAAGCAATGGCATTTAACAGATACTTGAATTCATTTTAACGTTAACTTAGCCATCTCTGTAATGTGATCTAAGCTGGGGGAAAAAAAAAGATTTTAAACTATTTTGAGTTGGAAATGTGACAAATCTTCATCTTTAACAATGTTAAATTTTAACTCATTGAACTGGAGGCCTAAGAGGTTAAATTAGTTCTGTGGAACTGAACAATCCATCTTGGTACCTACCATCATAATATTCTAGAATAGAATCAGGTCTTAGTATAACGTCACGTTTCTCTCCTTTGAAGACTATTTATATTCTTGGATTGGCTCATTAGTCTTATGCACAATACTTGGGCTGTTTTTTCAAACTCTGTTTTAGAAAATGAAAACAGGAAGGACCACAGCCTACAACCTGTATAAGTGTACACTGTGCCTGAAATGAATTCAGCTCTGAAAAGTGATCCCCTTCAGTAAGACAGCATAAAACGGTGAGGCCTCTCCATGTTCTGAATGCGGACTGAGTTTCATAAATTCTGTTCCACTACACTGTATTCTTAATAACAGAAGAGCATTAAAAAAAATAAAACCCCGACTTTAATCCCTGGATCAGTATTATACACTGTTAGCCTGAAGTCCCTATTAGTCTCCTTTCTTTTACCAAGTTCTTTAAAGCCAACTTGAATTTGGATAAATGTCATAGTTCCACCTGTGCTGAAGTTCATATTAATGAATATGCTTGCTTCTGAATGTTCTCTGCATCATGAATTTAAAAGCAGTTTAAATATGCTGTGTAATAGGGGCTCTAAAATTTCATATTAGTGGATGTGCTAGCATTGAACTTAAATTTGTGTGGAATATTATTAATAGCTTTCCCAAAGCCACCATTTTCTGTTGAGATCCAGCATCATCCTTCTAGCAGCTGTATATCAAGATTGTTCTTTTTTCATAATCTTTTAAACTTAACTTGAGGGTTGTATCTAGGAACTCTACTATGGATTACTTTTAAATCTAAATTTAAGGAATTCTCTTGGTATTTCCTAGATAGGAATTCCAGGGACATCATCCTTGCAGTTTACCTTATGCTGAAGATTACATAGTAACATACATTACCAGAAAAAAAATTAGGAATAAAACCTGAATTTGGCAGGTAGATTTTTTTTCCCAAATGCTTAAACGTTCTTTGAGAAAAAATACTTAATATTCTAAAGTTCAGTTACATATGAATTGTTTAAACCAGAAATCTCTGATACTTTGCAGCCCAAAAGGGAAGCAGAAGTTTGAGGTTAGCTTTGACAATATGCTGATTTGTTAACATATTTTGTACCTAATGAAAACTAGATTTTACAGTCTCTTATTAATCAGAGTATGGTGCCCACTGAAGTTGTCTTTTTGTAGCATTGTGGCAAACTGAGTACAAGTATGAAGTTTAAACACTGGAATGTCAGTAGTCATTGATCTGTAATTTAGAAGTTGGTTTTATTTATCGGAGGGATGTTTGTATATTTTGTAAATTACTAACAATGCTCTGCCATCCTGGTGAATGTCACGGTTCTGTACAAATGGAGTTCTTCTGTCCCTCTGTTGCATGTCTGAGTAGTTCAGAAGTTTTGTATATTTATTGTATTAACACAATGTCATAGAATAAAAAAGACTTTTTTTCCTGGGTGTTTGCTCTGTATAGTTCTGACCAATATAGGGATTTTTCTTCTGTTGGTCAGGATAACGTGCAGGGCAGATGGTGTATGTAAAAGTCTCACTTGTTTTTTATAATTCTGTATGTAAATGCTGTAATTCTGCTGAAATGGGAAAAAAATATCCACTCAAAATATTAGGGTATTGAGAATTAGCCTACTCAGCTGTTACAGAGAAAATTCTTAAAACACTTGCAGCCTGCTTTCTTGTGCTGTAAATTCATGAGGGTTAAAATCTAAACGTGTTCTGTCATTACTGAATAAAATTCTACAGGTTTTAAGTTAATCCTAAAACTAGTGAAAGTAAAATGAAGTTGCTGAAAACAGCATTGCTTTGGTGGTGTTTATTTTCCTAATTTCTGCCTATGAATTGACATTTTTGTATCAGTGCTGTGTCTTGCTTTTTCTCTTTTTTTAGGCACTATCACATCTGTTGATTTTTTCATATAATATTGTCATAGTTTAAAATGCCACCAGATGGTCTTTTGTTAAACAACTGGTGGGCTGAGGCAGGACTGGGAAGGTTTCACTCACCACTTAGGGTCACTGGCAAGAAACCAACACAACTTGTGAAGAACAAAAAAAACCCACAATTGAATTTATTAACTATTTACAATTGAAAGCAAAGCAAGATAATAAGAACTACATCTTCGAAAGGCACTTCTTCTCCACCCCTCCCTTCTTCCCAGGCCCAAAGGCTTTGTTTCTGGTTTCTCTACCTTCTCCCCCCTGGTGGTGCAGGGGGGCAGGGGATGGGGGTTGCAGTCAGTCCATGTTGTCTTTGCTGCTGCTTCCTCCTCCAGGGAGGGCTCCTCACAGCCTTTCCCTGTTCCAGTGTGGGGTCCCTCTCAATGTGAATCCTTCCCACAAATGGTCACAGTCCCCCAACCGCTGCTTGGCTCCAGTGTGGGTTTTCTCATTATTCACAGCCTCCATCAGGCATGGCTACTTAGCTTCTTATGGTCCTCACGCTGCAGGGCAATTTCTGTTCCAAGACACCTCTTTCCTCTTGCTTCTCTTCACTGACCTTCGTGTCTGCATGGTTGTCTCTCTCAGATCCTGTTTCTCTCTCCACCGCAGGTTCTTTCATCGGCTCCCAAGAAAACTGACTCTCAGGTGAGCCATGGCAGAGGCTTGGGCTACAGCAGGTCGGCTCACAGCAGAAGCCTGGGGCCGCACGACCCCCATGTTCTGTGCCCCCTCTTCAATACGTCATTCACAGAGGCGCTGATTGGCTCAGCCCTGGCCTGGGGTGGGTCCAGCCTGGAGCTGGGAAACTTCCAGCAGCTTCTCACAGGGGCTGGATGGGTGGTACTCCTTCTTCCACCCCCGGCTACTAAAACCTTTGGAGCTAGGGGGTGGGGGTGAACCCTTAGCAGTCACTTGCAGGAGCCACCACTGCAGCCCCTCCCTTGCTGCCAGCAGAGCTGGAGTCCAGGGAAGCCTTTGGCAGCTACTTACAGGAGCCAGTACTGTGGCCTCTCCCACCACACAAAACCACAACAGATACCAACTGTAACACCTGCTTTCTAGTACTGAAATTATTACTGGCTTTTCTGTGAAGGGCACAGCTAGACCACCCGTGACATAGGGATGTTTTGCAAATGCGCAATAGAGAAAGGAGTCCTCTGAAGTACAGTCTGGAGTGTTCTGGGAGATGGCAGATGGGACTTTTTGAAGACGCTTGTGCATGCATGCATCGTTTAGTTGTGAAATTCTCCAACAACTTTGTCTGTTTCTTTGTAGTTTAGACATCTAGGACGGCACTGGCAGCAGACTAAAGGAACAGTTTTTGTACTTGTAAAGGGTAAGCAGAATAGTGAAGCATGATCCAGGCATGTTCTATGGTTAGAATTATTGCACAATGTAAGTGCTGTTCTGGGGAGATAATACTTCTAGTTTTCTAAGGCTAGTTTTCCTCAAGAAATTGTTAAGCACAAAGTTGGGAAGGCATGCACACAGAGAGAAAACAGCACAGGGAAGAGAACTGTGATTAAAAATACTCTTCTGGAAGGAGATTTCTGTCAGGGAAAAGGCATGCACCTAGGGCTTTCTGGTTGAATCAGCAGTAATGCACAGTGGGTCAGATAATTAAAGGTGTTACATTTCACTCAGTTACATTAAAATGTGTAAGAATTAGTTTCCACGGTTTTTTCCTACAAATTAATTTTATGTCTGCAAGTAGCTTTTATTCTCATCAGCAGAAGACTTAAAAAAGGAGTGGTGCAGATTTCTGACCTTAGCAGCAGAATACTAATTTAACTTTATGCGAGGATTACACTAGATACCATGGTACACTCTGCTGAGGGAAAAAAATAAAAGTGTTGATGGGAAGTATGACTTATGGGTCACGCTGCCATACATTTCATTCTGGAAAAAAAAATAAATTTAATTGGCCAGCTGTTTAATGGAATCATGTATACTTTTGTCTAAAATGTGCTTTTTGTTGAATGAATGGACGGTGATGACACCAAACAATGCTTTGTTTTTTCACCGTCTCTCAATACACTTGGTGCTGCGACTAAGTAGTCTATATATACATGTGTATATAAAACATACTGTCCTGCTTCAGTGAATGTTCCTACACATTGCTGTTAGATCACTCAGAGGTGAGGGAAAACCCTTCAGCACTGAGGAGCTGCTTTATGAAATGTTGGGAAGACCAGGTTTTACTTTTTTGTACCCATGGCTCAGGAAGGGAGATTTTCAGCTGGTGAGATGGGAAATTCCAGAGAAAGATTGATTATGAAGCTGGAGGTTGCATTAGTAATTGGCATTGTGCTTGAACAGAGCTACTGCAGGCCTGGAAAACATGGCCCACTGTCGAGGCTGGTTACTTGTGACCATTCACTCAGCTTTTCTGCTTTGCAAATGTGTACAAGCAGAGCTGGGCAGGGTGTACTGGCTGGCGCCCAGGCCACTTGAAAGAACAGTTGCCTCTGACCACTGATGCCTCTGCAGCATCAGCTGCTCTGCCACTGTTTCAGCTGGCAGTGCTGCAAGCAGATTATACAATGCTTATAGTCTAACTAAATAATGATATATATCCTCTGAGCTGTAGTCACTGCACATGTGCCAAAGCACACGTTGCCATTCTGCAGTGCAGGGCTCTTGTCTTTGCTGTGCAGGTATTTTCTGATGTTTTGGTGAAAGAAGTGGATATGCTGCATTGTGCATTGGGGTGACACTTTTTGTCCAAGGTAAGAGTGAAGTGGTGAGAATAATGTGATTAAATTGGAATTACTTTTTCTTTCTCAGCTAGGTGAACTTACTGATCCCACTGCATCTGAGTGATACCTAAAGCTCATTAGGGACACCAATTCCTACACTCTCAGAATTTCACTCATATGAAGATAGCACAAATCAAATAAAAGGCATCTATTTGAAAACATGCTTTCAGTGAATCACAGGAGCAGGAAAACGTCTTTATATTCCTGTCCCTCTGACATTACATTTATTTTCTCATTGGATCACTATTCTAAACCTAACCGGAGCATGGGGAAGAAGTTACTCAAACACAGAAATCTGTAATAATTCACACAGTTGCAGAATTGAATGCTGGGTTACCTGTTGACAACTCCGTTAACCTTACTGAAAAAAGGAGGTAATATTTTTAGCTATACAAACCAGTACTTTGTAACTTCTTTTGGCAGTATTTTGTATTTGTAGAATAACTGCTGTCTCTGTACCCACTTTGAAATCCGTAAAGACGATTGATGTGGTGGTGCATTGAGTGGCACCTATCCCTTGCCTTCTTCTGGACTGTAGGTTCCTAAATTATCCAAGCTTTAATCAAGAGCTTAGAAACTGTTAGAAGTGTGATTAAACTAATTGCAGTTGTTACATGTAAATTTAATAGAAATGGACTATAGCAACTATGAGACAAAAGTGATATCCTGACTTTTATTTGAAGTACTGAAAACCTTACTCCTAGTAATTTTATTCCCCTAGTAATTAATTCCCATAAATTTGCTTAGAGAAGGTCTAACCTCTCTCTAGGGCTCGTCAAGTCACAGGTGAAAGGTAATACACATTGTGGCAAACACCATTTTAAAAGTCTGTGTGATTAAGCAGTATTTGTTTTACAACCTTTGCAACCCCTCTTCAGGAGAACAGAACTGCAATGCTTTAGTTACAAAATGAAAAAAAGTTCATCAGACATATAGTCAATTAGAAAGTCTCTTTAATGCAACATACAGCTACAATTTCAGATCACATTTTGGTCAGTAAATGGCAATAATTGTTAGACGGAAATCTGAAACACTAACTAAGTGGGTTGGGATGTTAAATGGTATTAAAGCTACAATTAAAGCGACCTTGCTGTGGCTTGACTTGTATGTTTGAATTAAGATAGTCAGACTCCTGTTAAAGTTTTGAAAACTCACATTTTAATTGAAATTTAGGTTAAAAATAATACATTAGGTACATCATTCATGCTAACAAATGTACATAGTGGTGACTCAAAAACAGAAAAACAGTACCACATATAAACCATGGCTCAAAATCTACTCTAGCTGGATTACCGCAGTCGCTGTTCCTATACAAAGCGGCTGTGGTATGTACGTTGCTGCCATGCTCTGCTTTTGCTGGGCTCTGTCCTTTCCTTGAGGTAGGCACCAGTGCCCACTGCTTTCAAGGAAGATTTGAACTCCTCACCTTCTGGTCGGGGACAACACATGCAAAATGTAAATGATTTGGCTGGAAAAAAAAAATCCCCAAATCTAGAGAATTTTATTGAGTAAAATAGCTACAGAGGTGATAGACAACTCTGAAATAGCTCAGTAGCAATGTTTTCTGCAGTGCCACATTCTAAATAAAGCACATGAAGAAACCTTGCTGAGCCTTTTCAGGTTTTAGATTGTATATGGACACAACTTCACATTTGAATTGTCTGTATTATCTAGATCTGACTATTTCAAATCAATCTAGAAGAGATTTTTGTTAAATCTTTAAGCTGCTCTTACTACAGTTGTATTAATCTTCAAAAACAGTGATTCTGTTGCATTACTCTATGCTTTAGTGTGTCCACACCACCAAAACTCCAGCCACTTCTTCCCTGGCAAGTCCCTTTTCAAATATCTTGTTTAAAAGAAAAAAGCTAAGGGAAAAAAAAAGCACACCACAACAAAACCCATTCTTAGTATTGCACATCGCACACAAATTTGTGTATATATATCTTTTTTAAATATGCTACAATTAAAAAAAAAGTCTATGGCACTTTACAGAATACAAGTTTACGAAGTTGATCAAACCACAGATTGAAGAATTCTTCAATACCACAAGAAGTTAAACTGAACTAAGTGGCACACAGGTTTTAAAGAACCCACAGCAAATTCTTCTAGATCCTATGCAGTGCATATACATTAAGAAGCAGTTACACTCTGCAGCCCCCTCGTGAAATTAATTAAATTAGCTTTAAGCTGATTTTTTTTCTTTTTTTTTCTTTTTTTTTCTTTTGCAAAGTATCTTTGAAAGCTACTGCTGAGGTGAACTTCAGGAACAACTTTGAACAGCTGTCAGATTTAATGAGTGCACCCTACAACTGAAAACCTCATCCAGGGAAAAAAAAAAAAAAATCTGCAATATATACCATCTTATCACTTGCTAGAAAAACAGAACCCTGAGAACAGAAATGGATTTTTTTTTTTTCTGTATTTCTTCCCAGCCTGTCTTCTATTTGTGCTATGTGATGAACATGGATATTCTTGCACATTAGTGGATTATGTTGTTGCAGAGCAAGTTGATAGTATACCAGCAACAAGCAGAAAAGCTGGTTTTTCGTGGTTACAAATGCAAACAAAAGCAAAACATGCCACTGAAAATATTTCTTTTGTACTTAAAAAACCCCCCCCACACTATTAAATTTTTTTATGCGTTCTGTAAATCACAGCAGAGGTCAGCTAGTAATGTAAATGAAGGTTGGTCATTGTTTACCTCTAAGCCAAAGCAGTACGTTCTCTATACCTTTTGGAAGAACTTATTCTGCCTATTGAAGTGCTGAAGCCAAAGCAGCAGCTGTTACCCTAATATAGGTGTTGAGATTTGTTGGCAGTGGCAGCATGGACATTGGATTGCTACCCACCTCAGAAAAGCTAAATCTGTGAATCTATTCTGTAATTAATTTTTAGCTGGTGTATATTCTATGCTTAGTCTTCCTAGCCCCCCTGTTCCAATTGCAGAGCCACAGGAGCAGAGCTGGGCTGGTGGCCCAGCCTCTGGAGCACACTCCAGCAGGGGGCTCAGGAGGAGCGCTGGAAGGACAGGGTGAGTGGCCCAGCAGCTGTGCTGGACCTGAGGTGCCAAGTGCATGTCCTTCAGATGGTAGGTTTGTGTGTACGGAAAAAAAAACGAGGAGAAAACCACAGGTGTGGACAGGATGTGCTGGCTGTGATTTTTCTTGTCAGACACCACTATGTGCTAGTAGTTTTGATTTGTTAAAATCTTGTTTTGTGCAGGCAGTTGGCAGAAATGGTTCCACACCATAACTTTAGTTTTTTAAAATAAAATGTTTTTTAAAAAAGTGAATTACCCGTTTTAAACTAGAATATGGTGGATATGGGCTGCAGGAGCAGGTGAATGCAAGAAGAGGCTAGATTAAAACAATCCCTTTTTAATATCGGCAGAAGTTGTCCTTGTTTGTTGCACAGAGGCTCCATATCCATCTGGCATGTGGCTTGAAGATGCACTGGCCATGGAGACGTGCAGGCTGGGAGCTGTGCCTGGTTTGTTCCATAGATCGGTTGAGCTGAGGTGGTGTCCATGCTGCACAGCAGGCACTGGAGGGGTGCTCCAACACTGTGACTGTGAGTGTCTGCCTGTGCTTGAGGCCAGCCCTGGGCTTGTGATCATGACTGCTGAACAGCTCTTGTATTGTGAATGACTTGGAACAGTGTCCTGAAATTACCTATCTACTTGTACAGTAACAACGATTTTTTAATACTTACAAATAACTAGTGGCACACTGTAAAGGACTGACCAGGCATAAACAAGAATACCTGCTCCACATCATACCATGAAGTGATGGAGAGCAACACTGTCACTGGATGATGTTAAACTATTCTATTTCAGTAGAACTATATCCCCCATGCTTCTATGGCACAGTTGCATCATTCCTTTGTTTTTTATAATACCTTTTAAATTTGTTTTCAGGAGTAGTTCTATAAGTGATGCAACACCACAAGTAATACAACCAACTGCCTTTGAGAAAAGAATGTCATTTGTGGCAAGGTCTGTTTTATTTCTGCTGATTTAGTTGGAAAAGGGTCCATACTACATGTGGTTTAAAAAAAATGGACGAAATCTTCCCAGCTGTGTAGAATTTGGCAAGACTTCCTGAAAAATGTAAATTTCTTAAGGTCTCATGTGGCTCTGTGTCATGAGACAGACTGAGCTGTAGAACAGGAATGAGGTTTCACTGGCAAGAGAAAGAATAATACGGCTGAAATCCAATGTGCAATCTTTGTTTCTAGGAGAGGCTACAGCCCAGGCTAGGCTGTTGTCATTCACAAGATAATGCCCAGCTGTGCTGTGGGGAGTTGCCATCTGCTTAGGATTTCAGGAGTTCTAATAAAAGGCTGCAGAAATGTTTCAAACACTGGTTATTTCAAACAATTCCCAGAGAGGTTGTGGAGTCTCCTTCTCTGGAGACATTCAAAGCCCGCCTGGATGCATTCCTGTGCGATCTGATCTAGGTGTTCCTGCTCCGGCAGGGGGATTGGACTAGATGATCTTTCGAGGTCCCTTCCAATCCCTAACATTCTGTGATTCTGTGAATTTTGTCAGAATCAGGTGAAAGCCAGTGTTACAACAGCTTCTCTGTCTAGTCAATGGAAACAAAATAATTCACTTGCTAAGCAACAAGTGGTACACACCTTGCACTCTAAGTTTCAAGACAAGGAAACCTGGCAGGGACCCAGCTTTTTAAATGCTTAAAGATCAGTGTAAACTGTGTCATGTCAACTCTGCTCTCTCTAACATATACTTACTATCTGAGAAGGCACTGTACTTTAAGGAAGTTCAGTATCAAAAAGCACCTCAATGAAAAGTATGGTACCAAACTAGATGGCGGTGAAATGTTCACAGGTGAGGGGAGCCCTTGGAAACAAAGCCTCATGAAAACAGGCTTCTCTTTTATAGAAGAAAAAAATGTGCTGGCTTTTATTAATTTAAAACCAAATTCTTCAAAGTTACCAAGGTGGGTAAGACAATCTCATCAATTTGTCAGTTATAACAACAACATTCCTGCTATATACACAATTCCTCACCTCCCCAGTCAGATTAATATATTCCACTGTGTCCTTATCATAGACTGAAACTAAAAAAAATCCCCATGTATTTACATTCTGCTTCTTTGGATCCCCTTTCAGATCCTCATTGCCCAGCAAGGAAGAAAGATCATTTCAGTAGTTCGCAGCTGGAATGCATGAGGCTCAATCACACAAATGGCAGAAACAAGTAACGGCATCTGCTTGTCCAGTCAATGGAAAGCAGATCAAGATCCAGGCACTGGTATTTTTCCCCACTGGAATTAAAGGAGGCAGATAAGGTTTTTTCCTTCTTCTATTTCTTCTTGCACTTTGTCACTGGATGTGGCTATTTCAGCTTGCGCCGAGAAGACTGCACAGATGAACGTCAGAATAGTGCCACCAATGGCTGTGTAGAAACCCCAGCCCAAGGAGCAGTCTCCTAGTTTGTAAGCAGAAGCATAATGTCCACAATAGCTTATTGCCTTCTGGCATCCCCAACCTGCAGGGTAAAGTATCAAGCCTAAGATAAGGAAGAGGCCTAGAAATAAAAACAGAAAGACAGAAGTTTAACAAATTACCAGTTTAACACCAAACGCAACACACGTAGTAATGGTTATCGTGGTTGCTACTCACTTCTAAGTACCAGGATTACGAGAAGATTACTTTTCCTCATCCATCCTTCCTTCACTGATTGTTCCCTAGTATATACTGTGCAGTGTTTTATCTAAACTTGGAGCTATCCTCTGTTTTTTATTGTGAAAGGCTTATTTCATATGATAATAGCCTAGTTCCTAATTTTAAACTCTGTATTCCTTCTGCATCCTGTGTTTTCACACATTATCACTAGGTATATAGAACTTGCAAAACATTCAAGCATCTTTACCTACTGTTTATGCTTGTACTTTTCAAATACTTAGGACTATTTGCATCCACTTTTGAGTTTATGTTTAGCTAGCCCTCATTCATCATAAACATTTTTGCCTTTTTTCCTCTGGGTTTTTCCTACATTGATTTTCTTGCCTGGGAAAAAAACCCCAAATCTCACACAGCATCTGCTTATTTGGCCTCATTAGGACATAGTAGAAAATAATACAGCCAGTTCAGTAAGCTGCTTTCATAATGAAGGGATTCTGGAGTCAACCCCAAACAAAGGGATCTAAGTACCCATGGCCAGTGCACAGGTAACACTGGGATCCTCTAAACAGATGACTAATGTCTGCAGAAGGAAAGCACATTTCTAGTGGTGCAGGAGCAAGAGCCTCAACTCTTCATCTTGCTGAACTGCCCCAACATCCTGCTGTGCCTCAGGGTGGAAGTAAAAAGCTCAGACTAGATGTTTTGTCCATCTGGTCATCTACTAAGAAGATAGTTTTTTCTCCTATGAGGACCACTTTTTATCTAAGCTGTGAAGGACTTAATTAGGGAGATTAAATGTCACATTAGAGTCCATGCATACATGATGTGCCTTTGCACAAAGATGAGCGACTTAATCACAATGCCTGATGTGCTAGTGGCTACAGTGCTGTTTTATGGGCCCTGCTAAAAAAAAAAAATCACAGAGTTAAAAAACATCTCTCTTCTTCAACGTACATAAGGAGGAGCTAAAGATCAGGACAGCTCATAGGCATCAAAATTTGCTTTCTATTTTCTTTAAAAATTTACTCAGGAGAACAGGAAGAATTATGAAAAATAGTTTCTGCTTAAACACAACCAGTTTATCCAGAGAATTAGTACAGCCTTCCAGATCAAATAAATATTACTAATCTATCTGTCCTGCACTGCAAAGCTCTTTATTCAACCTGGCACCTTGATGAAAAAAGGTGGTAAAGGTGCTGTCACCTTGTAGAAGTGGGCTCAAAGTTGTGCTTTTTATGTATGGTGCTGGTTCATCCATTAGATTTCATTTAATCCCAAAATTTCTACCGAGTAATAAAATAGAAAATAGCCCTCTTTTCTTCCCTGAACTACAAGATTACCAAGAAGAGCTGTAGAGACTTGTTCACATCTCCTTCAATTCAGTTAGACTAGCCTATACTGCAGTGCGTTAAGTTTCCTTAATTGTTTGTTTAAAGAAATTCAGCCCAATTCAAGAAAACCTCCTCACTGCGAAAGAAAAGCTGGATCCTAGCTAGTAAGCAGTTAATACACACCACTGCAAAAACCATCATCTGTCATCCATCCGTCTAAAATTAATGTCTATGAACGCCCAACATTTCAATAAAGAAAATCCTTCCTCCAGCGTTTTTCTAATGATGACACAACACCATGGGCATGAAAGAACTAAATGTCATTATTCTTTGGGGCAGCAAAATCCATTAGTGAGTGATACGCGTTCTCTGTGAAGGGATTTCATCACTGCTTACATTTAAGAACAAATGACATATTTTATGCAGTGCTTCCTGGCTGACTGGCCAAACTACTTTAAGTATAAAGTATTGTTTTATCTTGGATAGACCTGGATAAGCTGTCCTTTCATGCTGCTGAGCCCTGCAGCTGTTTCAGACTAAACACCAGCAGTTCCTTCTCCTCTGTTCATCACTAGTTTCCTGTTCTGTGTCACTGACATGACCACACGATGTATTTTTCTGGCTCTACATTGCTATGGGCCAGGTGCCATTTTCTGTAGTGATCATAAGCTGTTTGGTAGTTAAAAATCACCATCACCGGATTAAGAAGCGGGATCTGAAATGCCAGTGTAGCTGCTGCCAACAAGGAAGTTTGTGTAGTTTACCATTCCATCCCTTGCAAACTGAGAGCCCATGTTTAACAGCAAACCTGGCTTATAGCTGAGTTACAAGCAGGACTAAGAAGCTCCATCCACCTCTTTTTACCAAAACCAGAGCACTGAACAACTCCTGAAAGCTACTGGTTCATGGTAGGGGGTCTAAACTATGGACTTGAATACAGTCAGAGTCTCACCTGATTTTTCCTTCAGATAGCTCACTTCATGAATACTACACTGGCCTAGCATAATAAAAGAAAAAAGCAATGTTTTCAGTACCAAACCTACCTTCTGCTATTCCATTCCAGAGCAGGCAGAAAGCGGCTCCGGATACCGTACCCCTTTGCACAATCACTAATATTCCTCATTTCTCATTTCATTAATACCTGGCTCCTACTGGTAGGAAAAGTGAATAAAGATGATTCAATTAAGCCAATCTGACATACCCACAACAGAAATTACATTCCTTGGATTTCATGCTGATTAACAGCAAGTGGAGAGGCACAGACTCATCACATGTTCAGTGCAAAGCTCCAGTACCCAGGGCAATGGCTGAGCTGCGCACAGTGCAGGGATCCCTTCCTGACTCTTGCCTCCCTGCCCAGAAAGGGGTGCTGAAGTGAAAAGACGAAGAGGAGCTTTGCCTTCTGCTTCCTGGTAACTGCAAAGGAGATGGTCACGGGCTACAGAGCTCATCTCGATGACTCCTGCAGCTTAAACAAAATAGACAATGCTTTGTCACCCCAAACACAGCAAACTCTGGGCTAAAGCAAAAGCCAGCAATCCAAAGCACTTCACTGTCCAACTACCTGTAACCAAAGGAGCAGCTTCCAGAGCCCCATCTCTGCTCTTGGGAACACAGATGCAGAAGGAAGAAAAGGAAAAATGCCCGTATGGGAAGAACAAGGTAAGATATAGAAGGCGTGGCAAGGACAGGAGAAGGTGTGACACAGCTATAGAAAGTCAAAGTCTCCTTTTGAATGGGCAAAATGGTTAAATGTGGTGCAAATAGCTCTGCAGTCTCTGTGCTCTTCGGCCTTTCACCCAGGGAGCACTGCACAACCATTTTATGCAACACGAAAAAGCCAGATGTCTGTTTCCATGGCTAATACCAAAGTCCTGATCTTCATCTACCACACGTGCAAGCAGATGCCCTTCAGCAAAAAAACATTTATGGGCCAGTCTGTGTCCAGACGATCCACAGGGGAAAAAGACACAGTAAATTCTCATTTCTCATACTCATGTCCACAGGGAAGAGCCTGGCCAGACCCGTTACATCTCTTCGCTTCTTTGATAGAATTTGATGCTTAATCTCCTATATCCCTGCCTTTCCATAGCCACTGCGTAGCCCCTGGGGCTTGCCTGCCTGGAGCTCTCTCCCTTTGGTCACTCATTTGCATCAGCACAGAGCCTGGCAGCTCTGCCCACGATCTGCTTTTCAGGTGAGGCATGCAGAGACCAAGCGCAAGGCACAAGCGAGGTGACCCTGACCAGCACGCTGGCAACAGTTTCATCACATCCATAGTCCGCCAGTCACCAAGTTTTCTTTTACAGCCTCTGCAACAAGACAGTCTTAAGGAAAATGTTGAAGGCAGAGTTGTTGAAGGGTTTTCAGTTGCTTGTGGACAGCACAAGCAGCATGGAGGGGCATGGTTTTGTTTGCTGGGGGGAAGGCAGAGGAGGGTGCTGGATGCGGCGCATGGAGCCAGGAGCAAAGTATGTTGCCAGTGAACGAAGCAGGGCGGAGAGCATGGCCTGAGCTTACAAGGGGCTGGAAAGGGAGCCAAGCACCTTATCCCTGGCATTCATTTATACTCAACAGCACACAGGAACACAAGACCAGCTCCTAGTACAAGCCACAGATTTGTGTATAAAAATTGCTCTCTGATTAACAATTATCGTTCTATTATAACTATTATAATTCACAGGTTTCTTGAATTTGATTCAGTTACGCTTACACTTGACTCATTCAAATATTACTTCTGTATTTAATCTGTATTGTGCAGCTTTCTAAACCATTTAATGCTGTAAATTAAGATTAAAGCATTTAAGATTTTGCCAGCCATAGAAATACACGGCTCAGTTTTGTCTTGTATAATTTTATGTCAGCATAATCTGATGAAGCAGCAGTTATCTCCTGTTGACAGTTTGCCTTGAGATATGTCTGGCTGGAGGACAGTAAATGTTAATGACAGAGATGTCTTCTTCTTATTAAATCAGGTTTTGCTCTTATCCCAGTGTGTCTGATGAGGGGTCAATATTCAAGAGCATGAACAGAGAACAGAAATACAGTTCTCTGAAGAAATGTTTTCTGCAAAAAATCCTTTCAGTTCCTCAGGTTGACATACAGTAAATAAAGTTTTAATTCACAGCCAGTCCACCTGTGGAATTATTGTCCTTTGTTCCCTCTTCTGGGAGGAACAAATTAATCTGGAAAACATTACAGGCTGTTTTCCACTGTGCTCCTCTACAGGCTCGCAGAGCTTGGGCTTGCTCTCTTCTAGATGTAACTCCCTCTCTGAGCACAGCCGCACTGCTGGGACTGCAGCTTCTGCTGTACACATATACACGCTCTTGTTCCTACTTCTTAATTAGCTCTATCCCACTTCTTTAAATTGGCATGATATTATTTCATAATGATGTTTTCCTTTTTGCTCATTGTTGCCAGCTCTCAGTTACCTTTCCTCTTAGGATTCCTTAAAACAGAGATCTGAAAGAATGCTACGCAGTACTGCCAGATGCCTAGGAAAGACAACAGAAAACTATTTAAATGACTTTCTTATCCACAGATCTCATCTAAAACTCTTTGGTATAAAACTGTCAGCAGAGAACATTTTCCCTTCTTTCACTGAAGGCAGTTTGCCTACATACCATTTCATTATCAATTCCTAATTACCTGCTTTCAAAAAGAAGCCTTAACAAATACAGAATTTATATGAGATTTAGATTTTATTGGGATTATTAGACTAAAATACATTTCCGGATTACAACACAGCCAACCTGTTAAACATCAGCCCTTCTGTATTCAAATTATGTAAAAGCACATCCTTTCTCCTAAAACACCAAAGCAAAATGTTACAGCATACTGTCAAATTTCAATATCAATATAGCCGACTGCACCACTGTGCAATGACATCTCTGAAGACACTTTAGTAATGCTTTTTCTATAGGCGAATCCTTTTTGTATTGTGCATCTAGAACTTTTCCCCTTTTTAAGGGCCTGGAACTGCAGCAAGCAATTGCTCCTCCTGGTTTTTACACCCTGCAGTAGCGCTGCCAGGCTAACATCGTAGAAAACCGACAGACTGGCCTATCATTATCGGCATTTATATGTTACATTATGTGCTGGGTCAGATCTGAGTAAAAGCTTTTTCATTCCATCCTTGGAAGCAGCCCTCGAGACAGGGGTTAGGCAGATGCTTCTTTAGCTAAGTGAAGGCATGCTATTTAGTTTTGACAGTCTCCTGTGCAGCTGTTGTCGTGCCATATTAAACAACAGCATATACTAACAAAGCCAATTTCCATTGCAAAGCCTGAAACTATCTTCTCATTTCCTAGCAAAATAGCAAAAAAGCTTTTAAATGCTGCTGAAGAAACAGGAAATTAAGCAGCTGTGATCAACTAGGTGGCACTGCAACAGGCTCTCAAAGAGCAGCACAACTGAGCAACAACAATGTAAGAGAGGAAGAGACAAAAGGGTGAAGTTGGGGAGGGATGAGCCTTGCACACCACCACGCAGGTGGTGCAGGGGGGTCGCTTCCTCAGTTGTGGTGATCCTGATTGTTCCCATCTTCTGTGCAACCACAGGAGATTGATGCTCAGCATTAATGGCACTGCACAAGCCAGGCAAAATAACCCTACCTTTATGGCTCATATTTCCAAATGTGTCAGTATGCTACCTGAAGACACTTCAGTACCTGAATACCTGAACAATTTAATGTGTAAAATATTTGTACAAGTGTACTATGCTAGCTTAACCCAAGGAGGCTTTCACATACACAAACTTTCCCTGGCAAACCCCTACCCTGCCAGGAATACTACCAGCTCACCATTTGTGTGCTTTTGACCACTTCATCCACCAACAGACAACCAAAGCAATGGCCTCCCACCCAGCAGCTGCTTAACAGACACCTTTAGCCCTGTTAAGTGGTTCAGTAATCTCATCTGAACCTGATGAGAGCTAATGAGGCAGGCTCAGGCCAGCTGATGTGGTGGTCTCAGCACTTCACACTGGCTATTGGAAAAGGATGAGCGTAGTGCCAAGATACTGAAGGGAGCGCTGGTTATGGTACCTGTGGCACAGGGCTCCGGACCCGTTTCTGCAGTCACTGTCCATGCCCTGGGATGACTGCCAGACCCACTGAACACAAGCAGCTGACCAGGGGCAAGAAAATTTTTGCCCAAAAAGAGACGGGAGACTCTGCAATCCCTATTGCCTTGGAGATGGCTTCTGGCCCATTTGGAAATGCTGCGCAACAAACAAAATTCATAACATTAAGAAGATCAATGCTTAAAAAGCCTACATGAACACCACACTCAATACAGGTTCAAACAAGAAGAGGGGATTTGGGATAAGTTGGAAGCATGGCTGTTGAGGGTATGAGGGCCGTGTGCTGAGGCAAGGTCCAAACCTCCATACCTCCAGTCACTGCAGCCATGCAAATTTCAGTGTACCTGGGATATCCTAAGCTGAGGCAGGAGAATGAATTGTTTAAAACTATAACCAGGTGATGGCTCAAAATCTGCACAGGTTTTTTACCCCCTTTAAAATTGTCTCAGGGTCATATAAGGTTACTAGAAGAAAAAGCAGTTCCCTAATCACTGCTTCCCCAAGCTGAGGAAGCAGATAAGATCCCTGCTCTTCGCAACAATAAAATAACTATATCATTTGCTCATGTGTCTTTTCTCACTTGTTAAGCAAATCAAAGATGCTCGTTCATAACCAAACCTATGCAAACATGTAAACTTCTGATGGCATTACTGATGTTGGGGTGTGGAAACAGGTACAAGAATACAGTACAGAGGGCTACTGTTGGGAGACCCAACTATTAAGGATATTTTGCTTCCCACAGAAAAAGCCGAAAGTAAGTCAGTTCATCACTTTGATGTGGGTTGCTTTGGCAGAATGATGTCATTATGCGGGATTCAGGGCTTGGTGGTTTTTTTTATATTGATGTGATCTAACTGCTTGGACTTCTCTGCAACAAAACATGAGCATGCAGGCTCCTGTTTTTAGGAGAGAGAAGGGCAAATTCCCCATTAGCTTTTAGTAATTTTTATATATGTGATGAGAGTCTCCATTAGCTGGGGGGGAAGAAAACACAGAGGCTCAAAGTCAGATCAGTCCTGAGCCCTGAAATGACACTGGTGCCCCTTTGCTGGCCGTCAGCCATGTGGAGTCATCTCACCACAGTCCAAGGGCTCCCGTGCAGCAAATGCTAACCCTGCATTTAAGTCAAAATAAAGCATCTGACAGGGGAAAAGCCAAATAGCCAAATGTTTACAGGTTTTCAGCAATGCAGAGGTAACTGAAGACCTCACTCGCAGGACCACTGTTCAGGCACAGCCACGAGGACTGGTCACCTCTCACATTTTACCTTAAAAGCCAATGATGTATGGAGTGTTTTTAATCTAGGATGGCCCAATAGAAGGCTTGAAGCTGCTAAATTAGAAACTCAATTGTTGATGGTAAATTTTGGAGGTTCCTGAGGCAGGGAAGGAAATATCAGGCCCAGTCAATTATTCCATCCATGAAAGAAACCGAGGAGAAGACCCAGTACATTTCACACCACTCACCATAACCTTTTCCACTGCTGTTCAATCAGTGAGCACCATGCTCTCCAAAGCATCCATTGCATATGATGAATCTGCAGAAAGGAAATGAAAACCACCACCTCCTGACCACAGCCCTAAAAAGGAGGTGGAAGCAACAACCTGCTGTGGTTTAAGCAAAGAGGTAAAAGGGCTGCAGACCATCTTTTCCATGGTATTACACTTCCTCAATACTAATCTCACAGCACAAGCAAGACTTTGGGGGTGCTGGGGGGGGGGGGGGGGGGGGGGGGGGAAAGGAAGAGGGGAAAGGGCCAAAAAAAGGGGGAGGGGGGGGGGGGGGGAGGGGGGGAGGAAATGCAGAGGAGCTAAGGCTCAACAAGAAGGACTAGGGGTGCAGGAAGGGGAGAATTTTGGGTGGCTTCATGGGTGGTACAGCAGCAACATGCAGGTCATCCTGGGAAGGAAGCAAAACTCAAAACCACTGATCTACACCATGCACACTGAAGACAGGAGCTAAGCATAAGTTAGCCCCCCATCTTGAAAGAGCTATTTTCATATTTTTTTTTGCACTTGAGTGAAAACACAGCATTTGTTGAATGTAAATATTCTCCTAGTGTTTGCAGCCTATATACAAAGAGCAGCATCAGTCTTGGCTCTGATGCCTGGAAGCAAAAATCTGATGGAAAGGGAGCCCTGCTACCATCTTGCTATCCCCTGGCCTCTTGAGGGCAGCCAGTGGTCTCTTACTCTGCATTGCCAGGGTGGGGGTGTAAAGAAATTTGTGGTGTCTCACATGTGCTGGCAGAGGTGTGGGTCCTCAGAGTGCACATGTGCCACAGTACAACATTTCTCAGTGTGTACTGTGAGTCTCACGTTTGATACAAGAGATTTATCCTTGCTGAGAATATCAGCTGCCAAACTTGATCACTGAAAACCCAATTTTTGTTTACTTTTCTATTCTGTTTACAATCTGCTGGGTGTCTACTGGTTCCCACATGCCCACCTTGGTAGCGGAGGAGATGAGCTGACCACCAAATCTAGCAAAACACTTAAATCTTCACTTTATTTCTTTGAAGTTACTAACAGTCTCCCTCAGGCTCAATAGCAATTTAGCACTTGAACTCAATTTTCCTTCCCTGGCATATTCCAACACAGCAGTCCCCTTCCCTTGAACTTGCAGACGCCAAGTGTGTATTAGATGTCATGCTGGCATTGGGCCATATAGGTTACAGGAAGCACTATACCACAGATAGCAAAAGCAGTTCAGACCCTCAGGATTTCCATTAGAAGTCGTCATTCCCCCCCCCCCC
>VZTO01008078.1:29187-46280 GCA_013400615.1 Syrrhaptes paradoxus | reverse complement strand
CTTTTGACTCCTTTCACACACACGTTCCCACTTCTGAGCGTTTCTCTTTACCTCAGGTTCAGGTCTAGGTTTCCCATAGCAGAGTATGAGGTATTGAACCATATATAATATATAGGTTTTCCTGTGTTTAACTTGCCATGCAGTGCCAAGAACGAACCTGACCTGGTAGGAGCAGTTCCTGAGCTTCATGGACATTGACATGGGAGGAATTGTTCTTTGGCTTTCATGTAACACCTTTTTTTTTCTGTGCCGTTTTTGTAACTCAATTTTCTAGAGTGGATTAGATGTGAAATGGACTTATCTTGGATGAGCCTTCCAGGCACCTCTTTTAGTTTTTCAAGTCACTTTGATGTCATAAAGCAGATTGCAATGAGAGAGGCTATGTTTAGAAATGAGAAACACTGTTTATAGGACTTTGTTGCATATCTTGTTTTTGGCAAAAATATTGGGGCTGTTGAGTGTCTGTAGAGTTTAAACTGCAAGTAAATGCAAATTAAATTAGATTATTTTGTTGCTACAATTGTTTCAAGGCATTCTGTGAGAAAAATGTTGAGAATGTGTATTTTTGGAAGCATCTTCTACTTCTTACCAGCCTTACAAGTGGTTGAAATTTTTTCCAGTTTTGATATTGTAGTGAATACAGTGGGATCTGGAGCTATGTTCCCCAGGCACCATGCTGCTTGATACGCTGGGTGTGGTGTTACCTACCAATGTTGTGGCAGCTGATCCACTTCCTATAGAAGTTACGGTTGTTACTTGGAGTGGGATCCCACCTTCCAGGTACGTATCCATTGGAGGCTGTTGAACCTTTCTCTTGCTCTTTGCCTCACCATTGAGTAACTCCCACAGAGAACACTAAGGAATTTAAAGCGTTATCCCACATCTGATACATGTGACTCTAAGAGATTACCTGTTAACGAGGACTGTGTGACTCCACATGTTGCTTTGCTGTCGGTCACAGCATCGAGCATTACGAACTTATTTCCTTTTTTTTGATAAAATGTATACAAACAGTACATTTATATAAGGATTTGTAAAGCTCTCCATTGAATAGAACCCGGAGAGGCATTGAGTTCTTGCAGAACTTTAAGGTGTAGGACTGAATTCTTGGTTGTGTTCGTGCACCTAGTTGAAATTATATTCCAACTGTATTAGACTTAATAAAAGTTGTTCTAAAAGTATTTTAAATTAAGTTCAGCCCATAAAAGGGAGGTGGAAGTGTCAGTGCTCAGCAGCATTGGACAGTTGTGTTCCTTAGTGACTGGATGAGTTGTGTGAAGTGGTATAAACACACCTGGAGAAACCTCTTGTATGCTCTAGTATTAGCTTTTCTTTTTGTTATGTTTTCCAACCCCTTTATTGAATAAGTTTACTTAAAAATGCTTGGTTTAGGTTTGAAAATATCTTGGTGGAATTGAATTACAGGATTCCCAGTTAACTCTGATTGCTAGGATTTTCTGTAAAGATAGTTAAACTAGTTATTTTTGATGTGTATATTTCCTAGAAAGCTGCTCTGCCTTCCTACAGCTTTACTCGACAGTTCTTCTCCGTTCTGCTTATTTCCTTTTTCAAGGGCTTGGGTCCAGGCCAAAGAGCGCAATGATGCTTCCACGGACCTTGATTCCTAAGTGCGTGCCTGACTGAGCCAGTAAGCGGTCCCAGCACAGTCAGTGGGATTACGTGGGTCTTTGGAGTTAGATGCAGGCTTAAGTGCTTTGATGAATTGAAGCTTTACTGACTGACTTGAGTATTGCAACACAAAAAAGCTTTTTCTGAGCACAGATACGTTAATGAAAATGCTTAACTAAGGTACCTCACATGGACAGAATCTGAAATACGTATTCAGTAGGGAAAAAAGTTACACTAGGTGAAAAAAATCAGTAATTTTTTACTTCAAGGAATAATGAGCATTGCTGTCGCGCTGAAGTAGGAGGTCCAGCATATGCTGCATGTTTTAGTGCGTCTCGGTGGGAAATAACTGCAGTCACCTAATCCCGAGAGGTATGGTGGCAGTAGCTTATCACACCTTGAACAGCATCGTTCTAAGAGCTGACAGTTATTCATGTGGAACTTTGGGCTCTGTGTTTTTACTGAACTGCAGCAAACTAGCCATTTGCTTGAGTTACTTTCTGAATGTAAAATTTCCTTTGGCATTTCAGTGTTTCCCAAGCAGAAATCTGCATTGAAACAAAGCAAGACCATGACTGTTTCCCATCTAAAAAGAGAATTCATACAGGAAAAGAAGCAAGTACGTGTATGGACTGAACTGGAGCCTTCAGGAGAGATCTCACAACAGTCTAGCAACCTGTATATGGTGTGATACAAAGATGAAGTTGGCAAGGCAGCATTCATTTGCGGAGTTGTACCCGTGCTTGTGTCTATTGCACCCAGGCCTTGCATGACAGTAAACCCACAGCTCTCACAGTTGACCTTGAAATAGTTTCACATGATTCCTCTGATTCTGCACGGGGCTGTAAAGCATCTGACTGCTTGGGAGAGGAAGGCCAAAAGCCATAACAAAACAGGAGAAGTTTCTTCATCCCCCCAGCTTGCTGCTGTCTCTTGTCCTGCTCTCTGGGAGTTACAGCAGGAGCAGTGACAGTGGCTGGAGGGAGACTGTAGACAAGGGAGGAGGAAGCCCCTTCTATCCAGGTTGCTCAAGTAACTCCTGGAACAAGGAGATAAGATACCTGTTTCTGTTTCTAAATATTCTCCATTGCCGTGGCATGACCAAAGTAAATATTGTTCAGTTCTTAACCCACATGAGCATTTTAAATCTTCAGTTTGTGCTTGGGTGCGTACTGTGAAATCAGATGACCTTTTCTTAATCTTTGAAGAACTTTTTCTTTCTGGAGACTCCTCCCTCTGTCAAGCCCAGTTAGGTAACTGCACAAGCTTTACAAGCAAAATCAAGGAACTTTGCAGACCCCCAGAAAGTTGTTACTAATCTCATGAGGGCAGCGGGCTCTAGTTTGAGAAGATCTGCCCTACACAGTATCAGGTATTATTGTATAATCAAA
The DNA here is from genome assembly GCA_013400615.1 of Syrrhaptes paradoxus. Taxonomy (NCBI): domain Eukaryota; kingdom Metazoa; phylum Chordata; class Aves; order Pterocliformes; family Pteroclidae; genus Syrrhaptes; species Syrrhaptes paradoxus. Next base: position 43,260 of record VZTO01008078.1, on the reverse strand, counting down.
TGCTTTTCAGATGCCAAACTGTGGAGGTTTTTTCCCAGCAGTAACACAGAGTTGCTTTCAGACTTCAAATAGCATTTGCAAAGCTGTTGAAACTGAAACGGGCTGGATGCTATGATGCTGTTTAATTGCCCTCTGCTGCTGTTTCTAACGGAACTTTTCCAGTGCGAAGCCTTAGGAGAGTAAAGATGTGTGTTGGGATCGCAAGGTTTCTTACTTTTTCGGGTGTGCTTATATGTGGGTTTTTGTTTTGTCTTGGGGACTTGAGAAGTTTGGGGAATGGCGTAAGTTTAAGTTTCACGATTTAATAGTGAAATAAATTAATTTCATGTACAGAAAAGAATGAATGATGTCTTACCATTCTTGGATTGCACTTTGTGGAGTTTTAAAGGTGTAAGTATAACAACATAGGCAAATATTAATCCCTCCACATGATCCCAAAAGGATAGTGCCTGAGATTAATCTAAACCAATGGGTTTTGCAAATGTAACTTAGTAGCATCAAATTTCAGTATAGTGTAGCACCTAGGTTTTGGTGTCTGGTACAGCTGATAGACCCGGTTGTATTTTTGTAGGTATTTTGTGTTATGCATTTGTGCTGCAATGCTAGCAGGGCAGTTAGAATTGCTAGAAAAATCAGTATTTACATCTGGAGTATTTTTGACTTATATGAGGATAGAAAGTGTATACCACTCCTTTTCATTTTAAGTCTTTCCTGTTACTTAGAGCTTTTCTTGACTATTTTGGCTTGTATTTCTGGTAATATTTCTAGCACGGTGTAATTTCACTTTTATAAGAGCAATGTCATCCTGGATTAATCCACCAGCAATCCATTTCTATGCTCACTGTAGTTGGTAACTCTGACACCCTTTGATTATTTAATGTCAGTAGGGGTCAAGTTTCATTGTGGGCTTTACTGTACCGCAGTTACAGCTGAGTATCACTAGCCTCAGGAGACTTTATCTTTAATTTATTTAGATTCAGTCAGATTCCTTGAAGATATTACTGTGTTTGCAGCAGTCACATTACAGCCATATGATAATTCCCAAATTATGAGAAAACACTCTTTTTTTTCTGTACTGCAAGCTTCTGTAATGACAATTCCATATTTGACTTGCTTTTTAAATTTTTAATATTCTATTTATTTAGTTTTTAAATAATTGTAGACCTCTTTTATTTGAGACAGCTCTGGTCTGCTATGGTATAGACGTAGTCATCTGTTCCTACTGGATTTCTCTCCTTCTGAAACTATTTGTCAAGTTGTATACCATCTCCTGCCATTTGTCTGACACTTTTTACAAGCTGATGCTTTATGCTTCATTGTGCCTCCTGTGTAAGAGAGAATATCTTACTGTTTGTTCTTAGGGTGGGAAGGGAAGGAATTTGATAGTTTTGGCCCAATAACTGAGTAATTTGATGTCAGTGTTGCTATTTGGTCTTTGTATCCTTTCTTAATATTGACTTGTGAGTTTTGCCGTAATTCAGGTCCAATAATTGCAGCCTTTTCTCTTGGAATGGCACATTTAGGCTTCCTGCTTTGTCATTCATAACAATTCTGATGAAAAAATCAGAAAGCCAGTGATCAATCTGTTGCAATGCGCTTTGGTAGAAGAGGGTACTGCATATTAGTCTTACCTGGTGGTGGAGCCCACATTATGACATGCCTGACTTCAACAACGTTTTGTAAAAGCGTTTTGAGGTGGAAGAAAGGGGAAGACTGGTCCAACAATCCTGCAGGAGTGGTAAGCTTTGGAATAAGCCTCTGTGCTTGAAAAACCTCCAGAATTTAGTGGCTGGTGTAAAAGCCAGAAGTCAGCGATAAACCTGCACATTTGCAGAAATACATATCTTACAGCAAGAAGAATCGTTAAATAGCTTTTGACAAAAATTATTTCTGTACTGTGATTTTGACCCAGTGAGTATTTATATGATATCTGGAGAAGTTCTTCCATATTGTAAAAGAATGGGCACTATAGCTTAAAATCCAAAGTAGGCTGGCATCTTTGTCATGGCACACTGGTATTTGTGGAGGGACACAAAGGAGACGTAGTGTACTGAATTCATTTCAAAGCTCTCTTCAAAAACTGGTTTGCCTCTCTAAGCAATTGTTGTTACAAAGCTAGAAACAAGCTAAAGGGAAGGGGTTTACATTGGGAAACGCTGTATAGGCTGCTGTTGGAAATCTGTATAGCAGTTAGATCCAAAATGAACAGCTGCAGAATTCCTCCAGGGATGGTGGAGTTCTGGCTCATCCATCCAGAGTGTAGGCTAGTTACGTGGGGGAAGGCTGTCAGAGAAACTGCCGTTGGCTACGTTGACTCTTGCACATCAGGGAGAGTCCTGGAGGTTTGCACAGCATGTTTGTCCACTGGGATCCGGGGATGGTTCGGTGTGTGTGCTCCTCTAAGAAGAGCTTTGAATAAGTCACTGAATTCAGTTTGTTGCCTATTATTTCCTTCTAAAGCTAGAATTCTAGAAGAGAAGTGGATATGCTATCGCTATTCATTTTTTATTAAATTACCATTAAAATATGGTAAAATATCAGTTGTCATATGTAGGTGGAGTTTCATTCATACCAACATATAGAAAATAGATATCAGCCCGTCTGTTTAGACTGCACAGGTCTACATCTCAGGAGAATTTTGTCTATTAGATGCTAGGATGTAACTTTACAGCGTCCTGCCTGAAGTCCTGAACACGATGGGTTCTTTTTGGTTTGGCACATGCAAAATTTCAAGTGCCGTGTCTACAGTTGGACACATGGATAATTAGAGGAAGCCTGGCGTTTCTTCACTGCCCACCTGCTTCACCTCCCTTCTGGAATAGTGCCTTTTGTCATAGGGACCTGCCCGTGTTCTTACTCCTTCCCTTTGGTGCTGTGAGCGGGTTTTCACCTTCTCGTTCCCGTTAGCAGCTCCTGCTCCTCTCGCTTCTCAGTCAGTGTGAACACACCAGTTCTGCTGAAGGATGTTTGTCCTTTGAGGAGGGGGATGAAAAGCATTTGTGCCTGAATATTTCATTCAAGGCAGAAATCTTCATTTATGTTTCTGTAACTCTTAAGTGCACTGATCGGTTAACCTTTGCCTTGCTTCTGCTGAATTGGACTCAGAAGGCTGTCTCGCCTGTTGTGTCCAGCTAACTCATGATCTAATCTCATGACTCTTGCTTTAACATAAATTGTGTTGTTGTTTTTGGGGTTCTTTTTTTGAGTTTTCCTAAGGATTTCAAATAGGCAACTCCTAGCCGTAACAGCTGCAACTCTGGCAGTGACGTGAAAAATAAGAAAAGGTAACTTGAAAAAAATATTACACATGTTAACCAGCTGTTGGTCAGAGTAGTGATTGTAGAATGAGATTTACAGACAAGCTGTATGCCAGGGATTAGCTGTGTAGTTCCAAGTGCCTGATCCTGTTCTGCACAGATAATTTTAATAACGTAGAGGGCACCTTCTTGTAGGTTAGATGGTGGTTGCACACCATCTTTGATTTGGCAAGAAATTGTTGGTTAGTGTGAATTCAGATAACTTTTTTTGCTGAAAGATTATCAATTTATCATTGCTTTCTCCTCAGTACGATGTCTGCAGCAAATCAGGATAATGTTTATATTGCACTTGAAATAACAGTGTGGGAGGTTTTGGAGGAAACTGTCCAGAGCTCTCTTCTGAGGTGGCACAGGTCACTAGACATTAGAAACACACCACGGCTCCTTTTATGATGAGGTCTAACTTTGCTGAACACTGCAAAGTATAGCAAATTTACTGTGAATGTTTTTTTTCATCTTTTTTTGTAAGTAATATCTCAGTATATCATTAAACCTTCTCAATGATACTTAGAGGTCTCAGTCATGAAATTTAGCTTTACTCTGTTAGGGAAGTTGATGTTACTTTGCTAGTTAGACAAATAGAATATTTAAATATTTAGCATGATATTCTGCTTCTGGATCATGGAAGATGTTCTTGTATTACACTTAATTGTACTTTGCATATGCAGGCTTACACAGAAAGCTCTGTGATTTTAGCTTCGTGTACATGAATTAGAACGCATACAGACAATGACTTTATTCAGATATTTCAGGCCTGTTTCAAGATAATTGTGTCCTGAAAGATTTTCTGAACAGTCATGAAAAGTGGTTGTAAAATGCATTTCATTGGCTACAAATTTTGAAAATTCTGTAAAATAGCACAGATCCAGTTTAAAACGTTGTCAGCTTCCTCCAGTATGTCCTGGATAAGAAAATAAGATGTGCTTGTATTTCTGCGCTAATTCCTTGAGTTCTTATTAAATACCACATTAGACCTACATCATGCTACTAATGTATTTTTATTCTTATTTTGACTGCTAGTTGAACTTTTTTTAATTTTAATGTTATTATTCCATCGATGTAGTGACAGTGGCCATCTGTCTCTGTTGTACCAAGGTCATTTCAGAGGCCACACCTGCCCTCTGCTTGACTCCAGAGATGTTTATGGCATGAATTAACAGTTTCTTCACACAGGAAGGAATTGCCTGAATTACGAAGTCTTTTTTCATGAAAGCCTGTATTTTATTAACTGTTACAGACTGTTCAGGCTCACGTTTATGCCATAGGTGTATTTCCCCAGTTACAAATACTAAGGCTATGTCGAGATTTGCTTCCTGCTCACAGGTGACCTGCATTTACACTTTGGAGGGTTCATCTCTGAATCGAGATGAGGTGAGGCAGTTATTTTCCATTAATACCCTTCAGAGGCTGTCCTGTAGGTTCCAAATTGGAGCCAAAAGATGTGTGGTGGGTTTGTTGGTTGGTTGGTTGGTTTGGTTTTGTGGGGGGGTTTTTTTTGGTTTTGTTTTCCCTGGAGTTGTGAGGAGTAGTTTGTGATCATTTATCTGAATGGAAATGGAATCCTTTCCTTTCCTTGCCAGCAGCCATTTGAAGATATGATGTATTGCATACACTGAGTGAAGCGGATGCTGTTCTAGGATTACCGTGATGTGCATCTAAGTTGGGAGCCGCTGCAGCATTTAGCTGTGTAGAGCAGAAGAGCTATAGTGTGGCTGCCTTCTCTTTTTTGCTGTGTTTTGAGGACACATTTGACAGAACTTCAATTTGAGATAGGCTTAGTGATGCTTTGTATTACCCTGAAGCAAAATACCGTCACTGGAAATAAAGCATTAAATTATTGTCAGATCTTCTATTCAAAACAGAATATTAAAGGGCTATATCCAGATTTTATTTCTGTAATTAGATTCAGCCTCTAGGTGATGGATCATTAATAATTGATATGATGGTGTGAGCACAGTAAGTAATGACGTAATGCCTTGCGCTAACTAGGTGATGGAGTGTGCAGGCCCACCTGGAAGGTGTGTCACCCGAATGGACGAAGGTGAAAATGTCTGTCTGATGCTAGGATTGACAATACAGGAGCAGAGTACTTGGATGGAAAAGAATTTTAAGACAGCATTCAGGAAAAATTATAGTGCTGCACCTTCAAATTTCAGAGATATATTCTTTCTTTACAAGCTGTCAGAGAGTACAGATGTGTATTTCTGTGGGGATGGTGGTTTCTTGGCCTTAGATGAGGCTGTGTTACAATGATGAGCCTTTAGGGAAGAACATAGTTCTGTGGTTGCTCTTTTTGCCTGGGCATGCCAGTCATTAAGGCTAATTGCTGGCACCTCGTGCCTCGTGCTGAAGAGTCAGCCTCAGTGAGCAGCGTTGTGGGAGCCAGCACTGCTCACTGGAGAGCCTTCGGCATTTTCACTTGTCAGAGACCTTCTGAGAATTTGAGCAGCTATCAGGATCTAATCTTTTGGATGTTGAGGCAGTCTGTGTTTTCTGGTTTTGTAATGAATTTGAGGCTGGAAGGGTATGAAGAAATACACACCAGAAAATAAACAGTCACCCAGTCTTAAGTAGGACACAACCTGAATGCTGGAGAGAACACTGTTATTTTTGATTAATACAATAATCACATTCATGTCATTTTTAATGATGATGAATGAAATTATTCTGAAGAATTGCACATAGCATCGGAACTCATTACTTCAGGTGGTTTTAACAGTGGCAGAATCTGTGGATTCTGCAGAATCTAGGAGGAGTCTGTTCTACATAATCCAACTGGAAATTGTTTTTTCTATCTATGTAATAATCTATAATTTACAGATAAAATAGTATTGCCAGATAACTACATAGTAGCACTAAAAAGTTTGTCAGCATTTGCAAATGTTACGAGCCCCACTTGTCACCAGTCCCTGAGGTTTATTTTCTGTCTCCTTATACCTTTCTAAAAATTATCTGCCTAACCTTGGAAACCACAACAAAATAGAAACCCTGAATAATTAATTTTGGGGGTTAATTCTCATCCTTTTGTTGCAGAAGATCTTAAACAGAAAAGGAAAACTCATCACTGGTTGAGCGTGAAAGGTTGTAGCAGAAGTCAGAACATGGCTCAAAAGACAGTTGGTCTGCAGTGAGTGACATGAGACTGTGGCTGGTAACAGAAATTCGTTGCAGAACTCAGTAGGATGCACCTTCACTCTGAACACACAGAGGAGACAGGGTTACAGTTTGCAAGCAAATGGTGAGGAATTCAAATTAGATTTCAGCAATTGTTTTTGCCTCCCTTTGTAATACAGAATTTTTTAGAGTTTTGCATCTGTGTACAATTTGTGATTTGTGTCCTTGAGATACTGTGAATGCTCTGTGCAACAGGACTGCTGATTTTATTGGTCAGCTTCTGAAAGCCCCGCCAAAATCAGAAAGTCTTGCCTGGAACATGTAATTTCTCTTGGCAGCTTCAGAGGAGTATACAAAATTATAGTTGGAAGCTTTTGCCTTAAACCTTTTTTAAAATTTTTATTAGTTAATGTCTGCAGTTTGTTTCCCTGTCATGATCCAGAAAAAAATGTGGTGTCTCTGCAGAGAGATTTAATTCATTGTCCTTCCCTCCTTAGTGTACCTTTCTTTCTTTTTTTCTTTTTTTTGTTTTAGTCTTTTGTGAGATAGTAGCTACAATAAAGTGGCACCCCTGAGATTGAGGCATATGACGTCCAGTCAAAAATTTTCAGCCAAAAGCCTCATGTGCTCAAATAATCTATTTCTAGCTTGCTTTGAAGCGATCTTTTGCCATGCTTTTTGGCAGACAGATGCAAGGTTTCTTGGCTCATGGTCCTCGTCATCCAGAAGCTCTGTAGCCGCATGATGCTGAGTGTTCCTGGTACTGGTACGTTCTCTCAGGAGGGCACGCGGTCTTGTTCAACATCATTAGATCTTTACACCTTTCGCCCTTTGTATATACAGCGCAGAGCTGGCATCCAGCCAGTCTGAAGCAGGACAGAGTAGGTTGCATCTGCCTCCAAAGTGTCATGTAGACATTTCTTTAGAAGTAACCATGTATGAAAAAAAATGCAAAGTGTGCCTTCTTTAGCTGTGAAGCAGCTCTCTGTCAGTGGGTGCCTTACGTGTTGCTCTGTGGTGTTTGCGCGGAGTGGGTGCGCTGATTTATGGAAATCTTCTGTGGCAGTTTTTACCAGTAAACCTCAGCTTTCCCGTGGTGGACTGTAATTTCAGTAGCTGTGCCTAGAGTTCCTATCTAGAGAATATCATGGTTCTGAAAACATTTTGGCACGCCAGCCTTCTACACAGGAGTAGTTAATTTCTATGATAAGGTTTTAGAAGCCTTAGTTAGTGGTTTACAGTTGGCTGTGTTCAGCTTGGCCTTTCTGGAATCATACAAACCACCCCTGTGACTTGAGTCTCTGGTTAATTCTTTGTCACTGTTACCAGTGAACCTTGTGTGGACTCGCAGCACAGGAGGATTGTGTATCCCAGAGCTGGTACAGCTGCACAGAGCTCAGGTTGAGCAATTCCAGCCCTTGGTTCTTCCAGCACTAGTGCCCTACATCACTGTTTTACAGGGCTGGCTCTGAACCCTCCAGGGACTACAGTTACCTGAGAGGAGGAGGAAATTGGCTCGTGTGTTCTCCTCAGTTTGAAAGAACATTGTTAAGGAAAGCTGTGAAGCCTACTCATAGTGGATATGTTGGAATTCAAGAAGACAGATATTTTTCAAACTTTCAACCCTATAGCATTTACTGCTTGCTTTTTGTTGTTGTTGTTGAGGACTCGATAGTTTTGGGGTTTTTTTGAAGCTCTTCTTTTTGAAGGGCAAAGAAAGAATGAGAATTTGATTGCATGCAAAATATAAAATGTATTCAGGAGTTAATTTTAAAAACAGTTACAGACTTTCTGCACAAAGTGTTCTCTTGTTACTCGTATCGAGCATTTCTTTTACGGTGTTGTACCAGCTGTAATAGCTCTGGGCATAGCGTGGTGCGAAAGGTCAGAGATTTTGAGAGATGCTCCTTTTGGAACAATGGTGGAAGCCATTTGAGAGCATAGACCTAACTCAGTGGTGGTTGGTTTACCTTGTCACAGCTAAATTACATTTCTGTACCTGGAGCAGATCTCCTGAAGACTAACTCGGGTATCCCTGCATTCACTGCAAGACACGTGTTAGTGAAGACCTTCAGCAACCTGGGAGTTACTGGGTCCTGAAGTCACTGTGGCCTTGTTCAAAAAATGTCTTCCAAGTACTTACTCTTGAGTGCTTTGTTCTGTTTTTGAATATTTTACTAAATTGCTTGCCAGAAAAATAGATTGAAAAACATGTTTGTAATTTAAATTGACAAGTTTTTCCTCCAGATAAAAAAAAAAGGTGGTGGCATTCTCAGAAACATAGCACACGTCTGATGGTGAATACAGGGAACAGAATGCTTTTAGAGATCTTTTGCATTCCTGTTGCTTTATGGGGGAGATTTTCTTAAAGCACTGGGGAAAGAGAAACACAAAAGATATGTTGACTTGCACGAGGATCTGTGGTTCTGTCGCACTTCGGGTACTTTTGAAAATTTCCCCAAGGGCAAAGTGGCTTCTTGACTAAATAGATTTCATCGGCTTTTCCTTGGATTTGCAAAGGATGCAAAGGATGCATTCCTTTTCAATGCAAAGCATTGAAGATTCATTATTAAAATTTGAATGTGAAATTCAAGATTAAATTTTGCCTTTGAAAATCTTCTGCCACAGTACCATGTCTCAGGAGCACTTCTTTCAGTGAATTGAAGAGACTCAAATCTCGCAGAGGAAGCTCCGGTTTTCCAGTTGCCCTTAACCTTTTGTAGAAGAATCTCTGGATGGTTGTGAAGGAAGCATTCTCAGTATTTCTGTGGGTCAGAAGGACATGTCCTGATTCTAATGAGTGTCACTGATGTGCCTCTGCTTACCGAAGAGGAAAGGCATTTGTATCGAAGCAGGTTTATGGTATGAATGTCATTTTCTGTAGGCATTGCATCTGCAATCTCTGTCGTACTGCATAGGGAAAATGTTGTTGGTTGGAAAGGGTTAAAAGTTCTGAGAAACAAGGGAAAAGTCATATCATTTTTAGTTACTTGATAAACTACAGATCAAAGCCATTGGTTATTACAACAATTTTAATGGAGCATCACTGTTACGGTGCTTCTGTCATTTACAGAGGGAAAGCCTTTGTTAGAAATGGCAGCTAGAGAGAACCTGGCTTTGGTTGTTTCTAGCTGGCTAAGATCTCTCAGCCTTACAAACTTCCTATTTAACATTCTTACATGTATAATAACTAATTGAAGGGGTTCAACTGAGTTTTCCAAGTATGTATTTTATTGTTTTATGAAGGGTGATTCTTACATATATTCTTTAATTTTCCATTTTGGTGTATTTTTGTGTGTGCTGAAGTCTTGTGCTTTCAAATTTTCAAATAACGGTTAGCTACAATTGAAACACTGCAACACTTAGATGAATTATCTACGCTTTTTTCTAGAATTTTCACACTCAATGAGGAACAAAAAGCTTCCAGATGAAATGATGGTAGTTTAAACCAGTCAGTGTTTTTGGTGCCTGTGCAGATTTTTGCTGCAACCTGTTCTACACAAGAAGTCCATGATCTTACATGATCTTATCTTTATAAGCTAAAATCATATTCTCAAGGACCGTTGGTGTTATTTATATAGTTGGATTAACTATTGTAACTTGCTGGAAAGTTTGTTTGTATTTGGTTTGGTTTTTTATTTTTATTTCTATTTTTATTTTGTTTGTTTTTTGTTTGTTTGTTTTTTAATAGAGCATGTTTACTTGCTGTTCATTGTCCTTTCTAAGATGGACATAAGATGCATGTAAGATGGTTTGCACTTGCATTTTGTCCTTGTTACCTGTTTGGCAAGCATTTTATATTGTGACCTGCATAATGTTATATCATCGCTTTCAATATTTCCTGAGTTAATCAGTTCAGAAGTATTATTCCTGATGTCTTCACTTGGATATGAAGTACAACTAAATGGTTGTTATGTTCCTATTTCATAGGATTTTAATCTACATATGACAAAACTTTGGACATTCTACATTAATGTTCCATTTACAGAACAGACTATTTTTCTGGTTTTACAGTGTGCAGAGGTTGCAGTTATATGGACAGTGCTGGTTGTCCTTATGTTCCATCATCAAGTTCCTTTGCTGCAATGTGGGAGAAAGGGAACAGATGTTTTATTTCTCTGGTGGCAAATAGCTTGGGCAGCTGATCTGGATTCTGAGAAATGGGAAGGTTGGAGAGGACTGAACAGCCTAACTTTCCCTGAAAAGCTCGTTTCTGCCTCAGTAGAGTAAGACCACCTACCCATGGGTTCATACTAAAGCCGTGATACTCTACCCCTAAACCATTTGGTCCCTGCACTTTTCTCACTTCATCATCAAGCTTGTCCTCCAGTTTCTCGTCTCAGTTTAATCGTAAGTATTAGTCTGACTCTTCCTCTTACCACTGGAAACACATCTTCCCATCATCAGGCTCTTCCTTTCCGATATCAGCTCTGTGTTTTGTTACTAACAGAGTGTTAGCCCCTGCTTCAGTACTACTTCTGTAGCCTCTCCTTCCTTGCTCCTCATCATTATGATTTTGAGAGTTCGACAGGAATGGTTTTCATTTTAGACAAGGGACCACACAGGTGGAAGAAATCTGTGCAGGAAGTAAGAACAGAGTGCAAAAATAGTGTCATCCTTTGTTTTGCCATTTTTACTGGCTGTTACTGTGCACGCTTATATTCAGCTGGAATGTTCATATTTGCAAACGTATTCATGCAACTACACTGCCTTCTTGTCTTTCCAGAATTCCAGGTCTCCCTTTATTCACAATTTTCTGTCTCAGCATATATTGTGTCAGAGGATGGGCAGCGGATACCTGCATGTATTGATGTAGTGATGCTGGCTGAAGAGTCATTACTGTATAGACAGCCAGCCTGTTCATTTAAAAGCAACATTGGGAATAATCTGTAAAATATCTTCATCTCACCTGGTTTTGGAAAGGATAAAGCATTTGCTTTTGCAGAATTTTTACTACCTCATGACCAGCGCAGACCAACAACAACTTTCCCACTGTTTAAGCATTCAATGAAAAATATTTAAAAATGTCTAACTTTTTTTTGCAGTCTTATTTTGCTTATATGGGCGGTGATGACATACAACATTGCCCTGACTTAATTTATGGCATTAATTGCTGTAGTAAGTTTCTCTCCTGCTCTGGATATCTTCCGTACTAATTATGATGTATGGTGCTGGAAAGTGAATTAAACTACAGTTATCTATTAAAACTGTATAGCCAGAAGCAGAAGTCTGATTGGTATAAGATCATCTTTTATAAGCACTAGCCCATACCTTAGAAACAATTTGGTGAAAAGTCAAAGGTTTGAAAACATGGCCAGAAAAATGCTCATAGAAAAGTTGAATGTAGTAGATCAATCAGTGAGTTAGAGCAAACAAAAGCCACGTGTCCGAGTTACCCATTTGCTCTGTCGGTTTACCAGCATGTATGGCATCGCTGTATCTTCGTTATCTTAAGCTTTTAACAGATGCTAAACTGTCCACAGTATTCTAAATCTCTTCATGGCTGAGCTCTTTGTTTCTTGATGAGTCAACTGAATGTAACCTCACATGAAACAAGGTGAAGTATATAAATGTGCAGTGTGGTGCTGCTTCCGTCAAATCAACAAATACTCCCTTCTTGGGTTGACATTGGGTAATCCTGTTGATTCTGGGAAAGGTTGCCTAGTTTTGGTTCTTTTTGCCAGATTTTGTTCTGTTTGTTGAATAAAAAGATGTAGAACAGAAGACAGGAAATGAAGAACACGAATATCTGACTAGTGAGGAAAACACAAAATTACTGATGAATTCACATCAGCCACTTAATTGCCCATTCAAGTCATTGGCAAAATTGTTAATATCTTTGTAGAAGCAGATTCAATAGATATTCAGTGAAATTTCTGTCTGAAATGCACCCTTCCTTTTTTTCAGCTATGACAAAACACATTTTCATTGGGTTTTGTTTACATAACGGCAGCAGTTTAAAACACTTTCTGTATCCTAAATTTCCTAGTGTCACCAGCTATTTGATCACAGCATCGTGACAGCTGTTCTTGACAAATAGTTCATGCAGGGGCTTATCTTGAGCTGTCTAATTGTGAATTTTAAGTCAATCTGTTCAGTTTTGTTGGTTTGTATAGTACGCACTCTCATCAACTATAATACCCAAGCAGTTTTGGAATCTGTACATTTTCCTGCAGAAATAAACTGTCAGCTTGGAATGTTTGGAATCTGTGTTAATTTCTGTGTAGGATTCAGGATGGCTCTGCGTAGGAGAAGTGGGGATCACCACAAGTGTTTTAGAAAAGAAGTTACTAAGAATATTACAAACAGCTAATACTCAAAGCCTTCTGAATACTTTCAAGGGGTATATAATTTTTCCTTACTTCTCATACTTTTTGCTGTAAGTTACTAGCAACTATGTAAATGTCTTTGACTCGTTCCCAAAACATATGTTCCTTAATTGATTCTCAGTACAACTGCAGTTTGTTCTTATTTATTGTAAACCTAATTTAAGACAAACAGTGTTTAGGGAAGCGAATCCCAGATTGTCAAGTCAGAGGTTAAGGTGGCACATTTGTAAAGAGAAGATATCACAAAGATTTAGCTGAAGTAGTACATCAGTTTATAGCAAATACTGAAATCCTCAAGAAGAATGCTGTATCGTACTGATTGTCGTATCTGACATTTTTATTGCACAAGTGCTTGAGGTGATGTACTTCTGCCAACACACACGTCTTTCCGCTATGTTTGATAGGAGGAATAGAGTGAGCATTTGGTAGTTCCTCTGCTCTTACTGTGCAGTTCTGATCTTGCTTTATGCAGTCAATTTTTTTTCTATTTTTCTATAGTTTCATTTAAAAAAAATCTGAACTATCCACTCAGTTTGATATAAAATGTGGCAAACCTGTGCTTCTTATTCCAGTATGTGTTTCCATATCGGTTTGAAATCTTCGTAATAAAATCACTGCGAGCACACAGAATATTCAGTGTTTGTTAACTTACACAATGTACCGAGTAGAAAAACATTATAGTCGAAAGGTCCTCACTTTCCTGTCACATGGTGGCCAGACACAGCAGCTGAAACCCACATTCAGAAAGGAAAACATTTTAATATAGTGAGAGTTGATAGATGTGTATCAAAGTGAAATGTTATTTTTGTAGTCATCAGCAAGCTTCAGACCTCCCATGCTAATCATAAATTTTGCAGGCCAATAAAGCTAATTTGTTCTGTTACTGCCACTGGCCTCCAGCTCCCTTTCCAAAGGGGGATATTGCGCTTGCTGCTAGCTGGAAAAATGAGCACAAGGCCTTCTCTTTCTCCTTTTCTTTAGGGTTGTTGTGCATGTGATGTTTTGGTTTGTTTGGATGCTGTCTATGGGTGTGTCTCAGGTGTATTCATGAAGGGAAATTGGATGAGCTACCCTATCCTTCTTTTCAGTCCTTCTCGATGAAATTATACTGCACTGGCTATGGCAACCATAGGTTCAGGCCTCATCGCTTCCTCTAAATATGTCCTCCCTTCTTCCTGGAAATGTTAACCTGGGAGAATTCAGGACTTTTCTGTGTACATCGGGTCGGTCTGGTCACATCCTCTGGGAGCTGGCAGGTAGCTGTTCAGCAGGCTGTAGCTGGACAAGATACACACCCTAGAGGGGCTGTGCAT
>VZTO01008078.1:0-29176 GCA_013400615.1 Syrrhaptes paradoxus | reverse complement strand
AAAAAGGCACATTTGAAATTGGCACCAGCAAAATGAAGGCCAGTGCTAAATCTCTGTACAGGTGATGATCGCAGTTTGGTCTCTCTGCTGACAGAATACCCCATCCCGTGATACTTGGGTTTGGTAGCTGTATCTGTTGCTGTTCACGTGTTAAATGGAGCATCCCTGAGGATGCTTTCCTTTTGAAGGCTAAAGACATTCTCCGCCATCAGATTTCAGGTTTTTTTTCTCCAGCTTTCCCATGGCTGATGGTTGCAATGAGCACGTTTTAATCAGCTGAAGAAGAAAGCTCTGTGCATGGTGTGTACCCATTAAACAGTGAAGTGTTCACGGAAGAACAGGTGGAAGGAGAAGCTTGACATCAGTTAGTAGAAGAAAGTAGAATTAATCACAGAGAGAAGTGTAGGATTTTTATTTTCTCAAAAATATTTCTGAATATCTGTTTAAACTTGGAGTTGATTGGAATTTTAATTGTAAAAGGGAAGTTTTATTCCCTGCCTGGCTTCTGATCTAGAAAGAAAGGCCGTAAGAGAAATTTCAAGAATTTGGTTTTGCTGTGGTTTTTTCCAAGTGGAGACAGAATTAGGTGTGGTTTTAAGACTTTATAGCCTTTTCTTTATAGCCTGAAATGATAGGGAACTAGTCCAAGAGTCTTAAGCTGGTGTTTACAAAAGTATGATACAAAAAATGGGAAAAAGTCATATCAGTCTGTTTCAGAAGAGAGGTCTGTTTGTTCTGTTACTGTCGTAGTGGGTTTGACCTTCTTATATAGGTAGGTTCATATTCTCCATTTATTCCTGGGAATTTCTGTATGTTACAGAGTGTCCCCACAGACTAAGCACACCTATGTTAAGATTAAACGTTGTGTGGCTGATGTGAGCAGTAATAGCAGTATTAAACCGGGAGTAAGCCAAAGCCTGATTGAATTTGTGGCAGAACTGCAGAATTCGATGCAGAATTACATGTTGCGTTACAGGCCTCTTCTAGAGGAAATTCATTAGAACTTGATTTTATGTAAAAGTAACGATTGTATTTCTTTAACATAATTCCATCCATTTTTCTGAACTTCAAAGTAATTCAAAAGCAACTTCCAGCTCAGAGATTTGTTGTGAATTTGTCACTTTTACACATACTGTACTAATTATGACCAAGATGGGTCAATAGAGTCAAGTTTGACTCTTACAAAAATGTTGACTCTTACAAAATGTTCTCTATCATCTTACTGAAACCTAAATAAGACCAAAGCTACCTTAAAACCATGTTTCTAAACTCTTCTGTGGTCAACTGATCAGGTCGGATGAATTAGTAACAGTTATCTGCTGTCTTTTCTCATTACGCTTTAGGGATTACATTGATGAGTTTGGCTTCAAATTCGTAGTTGCTTCTTGTTATATATATAATATAAATGCAAGAGAATATTGCAGGAGGATATTTTGCTTTCAGCACTGTTTTTTTTCAGAATCACGGTTTTCTTTGTCCTTTTAGTGTAAGATGCACCATACTGTAACTGATCAAACTTGCCTGTTGCTTTTCAGTTTGTAAGAGAAATGTTAAATTAAGCATAATGAATGTTTACTCTCTTTTGGATTAAAAACCTCTATATTCTTCCAATTAAAACAATGTGCTAGACTACTCATAACATAAACATGCTTAGAGAAGACATTTGTTGGGGAAGGAGTGTCTGGGTGTTATTTTTTTCAGCCATATATTGGACAACCCCCACTTTTCCTCTGTTATGCCCATTTAAGAAAAGCGAAATTATTTGTCTAGAGTTACTCTCTCCAGTCCTGCTGTGGGATGCTTTTTTATGTACTTAAGTCTGTAGGATTTTTTTATTTTTATGCAAAATGACCAGGTGACATCAGCAGACTTTCTTCATTTTAAAATTTGTTGTGAAAATTATATTCAAGTTCAATTCTAGACCTCTACATCCCTTTCCGTTCTCGTGTAACTACAGGTTCTTTTAGTAGTATGGCTGTTGTGTGAAGGTGAAAACTAAAGTACTGGTGCTGAGGTTGGATTCTCCATATGGGTCTTTATTTTGAAAGCTCTGCTTGCTGAAGATTTTCTCGTACTTAAGTAAGCCTTATGGGCAGGAGGAATGTGAAGGAGCGTTAATATGGCTGAGTGAGGCCCTGTGTTTTCCTTTGGAATATCTTCACCGCTTGCCAAACCGCCTTGGCAGTGAAGAGCGCGGAGGCTAGATGTGGAATTACGTATGTATACTGTATTTTTCTCCACAATGAAGGGAACGTAGTCTGTAACTCCTACACAAATTTAAAGGCAATAATTAGAAGTGTTAGGGGAGTAGGACAGACATCTTGAAGAACCTAATTGGTAATCTCTCGGTACTGTTAATGTTGATTTTGCTCTCCCTAATAATACGTATAATACTGATCTTGGATAGGGATTTTAGGAAATTTTTCTTCTTAAATACATTGACGATTTTCTAAATATGGACGTAAGAGTATTTACTTCCATAGGTAAAACTAATCCTTCACAGTTACGTGTTTTTAGAGAAAAGAAAAAGGTCAGTTGTTTTTTTTTTCTAGAAATAAAGGTTACAAATTGAAATCCAGTCCTGGCTGGAGAAGCAATAATTTTTATTTCCCTCTAAGATATTGGCAAAGTAGCTATTTTGATATCTGATGGTAGCAATGAAACTGAGAGATTGTGAGGAAACAGGGACTAGTAATGGGTATTACAGAGGAGTGTACTCGAAAATGACATCAGAGAAAGAAAGAGAGCTGAGAACACAGGAGTGAAGGACTGGAAAAGCTGCAAAAAACTACCTGGATTAGTACCTGGAAAACTCCCTACGTTTAGATTAATGTTAATCAAAAAGGAGTGCTTGGAAAGTTAAAGGAATGAGATTTTTAAAGTGTTTTTAAGATAAATGCCTAGTCTTCCATGATAATACTTCATAATAAATACTTTAATTCATAAATGAATGCTTGATTTAATCTTTGTCTATTTTGGCTTTGGATAAGTAGCCATCAGTGGTCCGTGGCAGATTGAATTTGTGCAGTGCCATTTGTCATTACGTTTGAGCGTGTATACTAAAATATTCTCTTGATCTTCCTGCATATAATGCATTTAGAAATTTGAAACAACACATATTTCATGTGAACTAGGCTTCTGCTCCAGCATATTGTGTAGAATTTTGAACTGTGAGTTTTCATCTGTGAAACATTTCATAAGAGAGAAGAATATAACTCATTTTCAGTAAAAATAAAGGAGGGAAAAATCTGTCTGAGGTACTATAAAAATGAAAGAAATGGTTACTGAGATTGAAAGAAGCAAACAATCTCTAGTCAATCCCAACTTCTCTGGTTAAATATTAGTTTATTAAGACACTATAATACTTACTTTGTAGGCTTGAGGACACAAAAAAATAGAAGATTCTACACCTAAGAGTTAAAGACATTTGGACATTCGTTACTGTGTGTGGGTAAGAACACACGCTGAGAACTTTATCATTGTGCTTTAGTTAGATTATCTCCTTGGAAAGGGANGGTTTTCTTTGTCCTTTTAGTGTAAGATGCACCATACTGTAACTGATCAAACTTGCCTGTTGCTTTTCAGTTTGTAAGAGAAATGTTAAATTAAGCATATTGAATGTTTACTCTCTTTTGGATTAAAAACCTCTATATTTATCCAATTAAAACAATGTGCTAGACTACTCATAACATAAACATGCTTAGAGAAGACATTTGTTGGGGAAGGAGTGTCTGGGTGTTATTTTTTTCAGCCATATATTGGACAACCCCCACTTTTCCTCTGTTATGCCCATTTAAGAAAAGCGAAATTATTTGTCTAGAGTTACTCTCTCCAGTCCTGCTGTGGGATGCTTTTTTATGTACTTAAGTCTGTAGGATTTTTTTATTTTTATGCAAAATGACCAGGTGACATCAGCAGACTTTCTTCATTTTAAAATTTGTTGTGAAAATTATATTCAAGTTCAATTCTAGACCTCTACATCCCTTTCCGTTCTCGTGTAACTACAGGTTCTTTTAGTAGTATGGCTGTTGTGTGAAGGTGAAAACTAAAGTACTGGTGCTGAGGTTGGATTCTCCATATGGGTCTTTATTTTGAAAGCTCTGCTTGCTGAAGATTTTCTCGTACTTAAGTAAGCCTTATGGGCAGGAGGAATGTGAAGGAGTGTTAATATGGCTGAGTGAGGCCCTGTGTTTTCCTTTGGAATATCTTCACCGCTTGCCAAACCGCCTTGGCAGTGAAGAGCGCGGAGGCTAGATGTGGAATTACGTATGTATACTGTATTTTTCTCCACAATGAAGGGAACGTAGTCTGTAACTCCTACACAAATTTAAAGGCAATAATTAGAAGTGTTAGGGGAGTAGGACAGACATCTTGAAGAACCTAATTGGTAATCTCTCGGTACTGTTAATGTTGATTTTGCTCTCCCTAATAATACGTATAATACTGATCTTGGATAGGGATTTTAGGAAATTTTTCTTCTTAAATACATTGACGATTTTCTAAATATGGACGTAAGAGTATTTACTTCCATAGGTAAAACTAATCCTTCACAGTTACGGGTTTTTAGAGAAAAGAAAAAGGTCAGTTGTTTTTTTTTTCTAGAAATAAAGGTTACAAATTGAAATCCAGTCCTGGCTGGAGAAGCAATAATTTTTATTTCCCTCTAAGATATTGGCAAAGTAGCTATTTTGATATCTGATGGTAGCAATGAAACTGAGAGATTGTGAGGAAACAGGGACTAGTAATGGGTATTACAGAGGAGTGTACTCGAAAATGACATCAGAGAAAGAAAGAGAGCTGAGAACACAGGAGTGAAGGACTGGAAAAGCTGCAAAAAACTACCTGGATTAGTACCTGGAAAACTCCCTACGTTTAGATTAATGTTAATCAAAAAGGAGTGCTTGGAAAGTTAAAGGAATGAGATTTTTAAAGTGTTTTTAAGATAAATGCCTAGTCTTCCATGATAATACTTCATAATAAATACTTTAATTCATAAATGAATGCTTGATTTAATCTTTGTCTATTTTGGCTTTGGATAAGTAGCCATCAGTGGTCCGTGGCAGATTGAATTTGTGCAGTGCCATTTGTCATTACGTTTGAGCGTGTATACTAAAATATTCTCTTGATCTTCCTGCATATAATGCATTTAGAAATTTGAAACAACACATATTTCATGTGAACTAGGCTTCTGCTCCAGCATATTGTGTAGAATTTTGAACTGTGAGTTTTCATCTGTGAAACATTTCATAAGAGAGAAGAATATAACTCATTTTCAGTAAAAATAAAGGAGGGAAAAATCTGTCTGAGGTACTATAAAAATGAAAGAAATGGTTACTGAGATTGAAAGAAGCAAACAATCTCTAGTCAATCCCAACTTCTCTGGTTAAATATTAGTTTATTAAGACACTATAATACTTACTTTGTAGGCTTGAGGACACAAAAAAATAGAAGATTCTACACCTAAGAGTTAAAGACATTTGGACATTCGTTACTGTGTGTGGGTAAGAACACACGCTGACAACTTTATCATTGTGCTTTAGTTAGATTATTTCCTTGGAAAGGGACAAAATGACCGTACTTAACTGTAAACAAGTAATGACAAACCTGCAAACTTGGATAGACAAAATAGAACTGCCAGTTTGGAAATGGTGTCTGTTCTTGTTTGCTTATTTGTAATCCGGGGAATTTGTGTATCTGTGTGTGCTTTGTCCAGATGACAAGCATTGATAAGAAGTAGTATCCTCCACGCAGCTGTCTAGCGTCATGGCAAGCTCTCGGTTTGATCTTCAGGTGGTTTCCAAACACACCAGCGGGTAGCAGTGGTATCGGCCGTACCCACCATCCTTCACCAACTCCTCAGTGGGTTGCTATATAGCTTTCAGTGATTCTTTTCTAAATGAATGGGCAGACTGATGGCATGACGGATGACTTCATGGCTAGACTACTAACCTCTGAACGTAGGAGAAAAATGTTTAAAAGAAAATTCAGTTCTCTGTTACACCACAGGCGTACTTGTTAATGTGCAGGCCCCAGGGTACCAGAAGTTTTCTTAGTTGAAGAGAACGAAATAATAATTGTCTTTTTTTTTTGAGATGTGTTTTTTCTGGAATCTCTTTTGTCTAATGAGGTGAAGTTTGAAATATCTGTAGCGTTTTAAGTAGTTGGGTTGCTCAGTAGCTCCCTATGCATTGTGAATTAAGATGACGCTTCCTTTCCTATTGGAGCGTGATCGTAACGCATACCTGGATGGTGTGTAACGGGGATTCTGAATAAGCAATCACTAACCTGGGGTTAAAGTCACTTGGACAAATTCCTGTCACTGACAGTTTGGACCATATCTGTTAAACTAGGACACATTAAAAATCTGGGTGTTACGATGAATGAAGTTCATGAATTCTCTTGGGAAGTTCTTTTACCTGCTGGAAGCTGTAATAGCTCTGTTGGGATAACCTGGAGGTTGGATTGTCAGTTAATTGTGTCCTTTCGATGCCTTGAGAAATCCCTCTCCAGCTTCCCAAAGTGTAATTATAACATTTGCGATTGGGTGTCACTATGTCCTGCCAGAGTTTCTTTCCTACAGGAAGTACCACCAAGTTCGTTATCTTTTAAGATTCATCTTTTCTTACAGTAATATCCACAGTGAAATGAGCAAGCTAAACAAACCCCTCCAAAAATCCAAACAAAGCTAAAGACGGGAGACATATCTTTTTAACATATATTTAATTCTTAATTTTGTAATTGTTTTGGATGCTTGCACTCATACTTTGATAGCATATTTAAACCAGCAGTGAGAGGCGGTTTGTGAAACAGATGTGAAAAAGGCAAGTCAAACCTAAACTAAATATACTGCCAGCGGAGCGGCGGGGTTATAATTGTGTTCTGCTAGGAAAAGAACTAACTGGTGAGTACCAGGGCTTGTTTCATTGAACACGAGCTAGCATGTGGAGCTGTAGAGAAAAATTAAGTGATACATTCATTGAGAAATAGTTCATTGTGAGGAAATCGTTCCTGAAACAGTGGCTGAAAATTCTTTAAGACATGATCTATCCAGATATAAAGTTACTGTATTGAAAAGGCTTGGAACTGTGCAGGAAATCTTCAGGAGGAGATCTTTCTTCCACATTGAAGGAATTTTCTGTGGTTTTGTTCACTTGCTTTTTGTTGGAATTCTGATTATTTTCCAGCCGTGTGATGGTGTTGGCTGCACAGATGTGCTTTTACAACCAGATTTCTCAAACAGTCAAGTTTTACGTCTCTCTACGGTCCTTTAAGATTAGAACTGGTATTATTGCTAGCTTTAACCCATGTAGACAGTCTGAGTATGGGGATAAAGTAATCAGCACCATTTGTGTCTTTCAAAATAAGCCTAGAGAATGTTTCCTCGCTTCCTTGGTTTTATATGACCTTTTAAGAAGTTCTTTTTTTTTTTTTTAGCGTTCATATGATATTTATTTACACCTTGTTATCAGCAAACAGTATTTCCAGATTTTGTGCCATTCTGTAGATATTTCGCACTGTATACTGTAGGTTTAGCTGTGTAGCTAATAATTGTGTGTAACTGCTTAAAACGCACATGGCATGCTAACTAACTTCTAAAAACATGTTTTCAGAGTATCGAACTATTTCATGCAGTCATTTTGGGCTTGACTCTCCTCCTTATATAGTAGAAAAGCGTTGCTGAATTTAGGCATGCTGCTTGTCCCATGAGAAAATTTGACAGTACTGAACTTGTTTCACTTTTATGCTTCAGGAAGACAAATTTCAAATTAAATGATACTGGACATGCTCTGAGTACTCAAAGGCTTATCACCTGTATACAAGCATTTATCAGTTTTGTGATTTGCTGATCCTATAGTAAATGAAACCCTTGAGACACAAGAATGATTATTTTAAGGTCCTCGTTATCTGCTTTGAGCTCATAGGAGTTTTCAGAATTCATATCCAAGATGTAGCTCAAGCTTTAATCTAGCCTATAGCTGTATGTTTCCAATTTCCTGTGTTGCAGAAATCAACCATGCACAAGAATTGGCCTTTTTTCTTTTTGTAAATGGCATGTGTGTTTGCAAGACACCTAGAAAACAAGAGTAAAGCCCAGGTATCTGCTCTACCTCTGTGCTTACCAAACTTTGAAGCATGTGGGACCACTGTCCTGAGTCCAGGCAGCTGGAAGGCTCCACGTACACTGATAGTTTGTTTGCTTCTAACGTGCAACATGTTTTTAATGTGATTACTGTAAAAACAAGCACATTTAAAGATAAAATATTAAAAAATCCATTATGTAAGCAATCGGATTTCCCCAGAGTATTGTTTTCATCAAGACATTAAAAATACACAGTTTCTCTTTAATTAAAAAGAGTAAATTCTTTTGTTGAGTGGTATACATCTGCACAGAAAGAGGAGCCTTATTCTTGCAGTGCGGCTATGCTTCTAATTTGTACCTAATTTGCACCAGCAGTGTAACTGATCTGTTGGTGCTGTGCGTTCTTGACCTGGCATGGACCCCTAGAGATGAAAAATGAGTCTACTAAGGGGACAGATTTTGACCTAGGCTAGTGTTCGTTCTGTTCATTTGCAGTGCAGTCAGGGGCGGGGTGTATGATGCAGTGTGCTCAGATCAGATGGTCTTACTGGAAGAGGTGGTGAATTGGAAAGAGAATGAAACAGAACATGAAGAGATTTTGGGAAGGAATAATTGCATCTTCAGCTCCGGAGTTTTGTAACTAGATGGGAAAAGTTGGGGTGTGGTTGCTGCCCAAAGCATAAGTTACAATACTGTGAGATTAGTTCTGTGTGATCACTTCAAGTTTCTGGGTTGTGTAATGAAATTACTTGGGAAATCTTCCTCCTCTTTCTTCCTGTATTTGGTTTCAGGATGAGTGCTTAATCCAGTGTGTTTTGATCAGTATTGCAATTAAATCTCAAGTCTTCAGCCAAGCATATTTCCTTTGGCAACACAACAGCTGTTTTCAGACTCCTGGTCTGATGTTTACTTTTTTTTTCTTAGGAGGAATGCGATGTAGTCCTGTTCCCTGCACAGTGTGTGTGATGTATGCAGTACTGGCTCCTTTCTCAAGGTTACCTCTATTTCAGGACTCTTTATCTGCTGCCTGATACAGTCTCTTACCTTCTTACTTTTGTTTAGTTGATTTCTGTTATTGCTAGCCCTGTATACACATGGTTAGAAATGCAAAGTTTATCACAGGTGTAGACTTTCAGGGCCCCAGTTACGCTCATCAGCCTTAATGGCCCTGACCAGCCTCACCCTGTGGGTCTCCTTCCACATCTCTGGTCATGGGACGAGTAGCCCCATTCAGATTCAGCCCTGGGCTTTCAGTCCCTGCTTGAGCTGACTTGGAGACGTGCTTCTGTCCAGCTCAGCCCTAGATGTGCGTGCATCTGGCCGCTGACCCTGCTGATGTGCACCCTGATCCATAGACTGACTTTGTGGCTTGACCTCGGACCTGCCTTGTCCCCACAGACTAGTTTGGTGTTCTTGACTCTTGCCTGACCGTGACGGCCGCTCCTGGATCTGCCCTGCTCTGTCACATAGGTGCGGCGGGATGGAGTCCTAGCCAGTCCTCGCTGCCCTTTGGCGTGCTTGGCGCCTGGCTCCCCATCCCTTTGGGAGCAGCCAGCTGTCGCTGCTCTCTGACAGAATTTTTGAAGGTTGACTGATACTGGTTTACTGCTTTAGTTAAGTAGTAAGCATGTTGGACAGCTTTTGCAGAGCTCTCTTCTCGTCTTTAGTTGGCAGACGATGCTCATTTCTTGCAAATGTAGGTGTTACCATAGTGGTTTTTGCACATTTCCTACCTGAGTATTGGACTACTATGTGCTATAGTTCATCCTCTTGGGGAGGACTGGCGGTGATTTTCAAAGTTCTTTCTGTATTTTCCCCAGTCTAAAAGAAAATCATTATGGCTTTGAGATTTCTACCAATGTAGAACATAACAGGTCAGGTGAAGTATATGCATGAAAACATCTTCTACAAGGGCTTCCTCCTCTGAATAAATTTTGAGAACATTTCCAAGCAAAATGGAAAACCTGATTGCTTTGTTTTTCCTTGGAGACAGCTTGTTCCCATAGTTTTATGATGGCATGTTTGACGTAACGGTCATTTGCCCGTTGGACACGTGGGAAGATGTGTGTTGGCACGAAAATCTGATTTTAGTGTGCTGTAGCTTTGGACCTGAAAAAAGACTCTCCTTTGTAATTCTGATTTCATAGGAGGATTCATAGCGTAGGTCATGGCCTATTCTGTCATGCAGTTTGGTGCTTTTCCACCAGAACCTCTGTTAATTTGTTTTCGCAATTAAAAAATCAATATACTTACATGATCCAGGGGCCTCACCTTTATCCTTGTTGTGTCTTTAAAATACTTTCTACATGGAGAGCTGTAAGTATCAGCATGAAGAAGTGAAAGATTTGAAAGTGCCATGATTCAAATCTGTATTTAGAATGTTTTCTCTAGGAGGAAGCTTAGACGTAACATTATTTGTGTAATTTATAATTAATTTGCTTTAGTTAAAGATTACTTATCGGGAGGATGTATTTATGCAAAGGACAAACAGGCCTAGTCCCGTTTCTTATTTTAGGTAAAGTATCCAAATAACACCGTGGTACCAAGCAGTTTATTTCCAGGTTTGTGGTAGGTGTGAAGGAACCAGTTCAAACCTTTTGGAGGGTAAGGCGTGCTTTCCCGTCAGTTCCTGTTTTTATGTGACTGCTCGTTTGCTACACGTCAGCATGAAACACGGAACAAAATGCCTGCGCTGGGACTGGTGCGATGAGAGGTAGTTTTCTAGAAATGTGTGTCTGTTTTTTTATGCTTACAAAGAAAGAGTTTGAATATGATCCATCAAAGAACTCTTTTACTTTTGGTTTCGCCACTTTTTTGTGTATAGGAAGAAGTAGAACACAGCGTGAATAACGTTGGATCATGTGTTATGAAAATAATTAAGAAAATAATATGAAAATAAAGTGTGAGGAGGACCAGAATATGGTGTTAAAAATTTTAATGCCACATTAGGAAAACAGAAGACATTGATTGAATTTTTTTTGTCACAAAATGAATGATATTCACAAAAATTAGAAGTTCAAAGCGTGGTGTCCATTTGTTCTGTAGTCAGAGTGTAGTGTTGGGCAGGGGAAGGAGTGCCTCATAAATGTCATCATATTCTACTTTCACTATGCAACTACTGTCTGGGGAGGCAAAGAGGTGCTTTGAGAACTCAGGATATAAACCAGAATTCTATCATCAAAATACAGAAAATTGGAATATGGCCATGAAAAATATAAATATTCATTCTAGCCCAGTCCTGGGCAGGTGACAACCGAGGGTCTTTTCCTCCCTTTAGCACACTATAATGCCGGGAAAGAGAAAGGGATAATAGATTTAGTACTGAAGGAAAGAGTCAAGATGATAAATCAATTTGATGTTAATACTCAGCTCTTTGAAGGTGGACCGTTTCAGTAAAGTCTGGCTTTGTAATCAAAAGTCTGAGCTTTAAGAAGTGAGTAGGGAGAAGAGGAAGGAAGTGCTCATATTTCCTTTTCAGGGCTTGGGTGTAGTTTAAAAGCACCAGGCATTGCCAGTACCATGGTAGTAAGAGGAGAAAAAGATCATGATAATAAAAACTAACATGTTATTACTGAAGTAGCTGACAAACCGCCAGTGGTGCAGTGTAAGCTGGGCGGACCTAATTATACACCAATGCCTATTGGAAACTTGGAAATGCCATTTCCACAGGACACAACAGTACCTTTTTAATGGTGTACTTTCTAAACCGATCCGATCAGATTTCGGTTTCCTCACAACAAAGAAGCAAAGGGATGAGAAACAGAGGAAAAGCCAGGACTTGGAGTGACTTTAGATGAGAAACAAGTGGAAAAATGAGGATTGTTCAGTTTAGAAAGGTAAATAAACAGGAATAGAATTGAAAGGTAGGTTGGAAAGTGGTTAACTAATGAAAGCATTAGTAAGGACACAAAGCAACTGTATAGAATAATTATTAAAAACTCTTTAAAGATATTTTTTTCCACAGCATCCCTTTGTCCTTTGCATAACTGTACAGTGGGATCAAAACTGATTAGACACAGATAGTTAAGAATATCCCTGTCTTTGCTGTGTCAGATAGCAGTGGAAGACATGCTGCCCCATGCAGTGCATCCTGGTAGCCGATCAGTATTTCGGTTTTGGAGGGCGTTCTTTCATGGGCATAACTATCCCCTTAAAGGTTTCTTTGGGCAAGAAATGTGAAGTCAGCTGCTTTCCTCAGAAAACAAATTGAGCAAAAGAGTACACATAAGATACTGGGAGTTACTTGGAAAAGCATTAGTATCTGAAATACTTCAACCGAGGAAAAATGCTGAGATGCACTGAAATACGTGTGAGGCTCTGTGACTTGTTTCTTTGGAGGTGGTTAGTGCGTGGGGCTCGCTCTCATAGGGCTCCCTAGACTTCAGGTTTAGGCTGTAATAGGTGGCTCACGCTGACTTCCTTCCCAGGCTGTGGGGCACTGCTTTGTTTAATGGCATGTACAAAAACTCCAAATATTCCTTCTCGGTCCTTCTTGTACCCACTGTTATTTCATCTCTTCTTGGTGAGTGAAAGACAGAGATGCTGATGGAATTCAGATTCAGTGTGAGTACGAGCATGCTGCTTTCGAAAGGACGGCAATAGCAAGGGGAAATGTTTTAACTGTAGAAGGGCGAGTATAGGAGAGCATCCCTTGCTTTCTCTGTCCTGTCTGGCTAGTGAAATGCAGCAGCCAGTGAAGTGGATATAAAAGCCTCTATGTGGGTAAAGAAATCCCTTTGCGGTGCAGCTGCAGTATTTCCTCAATCCAAGAAGGCAGGGCAGGGAGTGGCATTTTTCTCCACTATACTGTTTTATCTTCAAGGAAAATACATCCTTTTTGCAGTCTGAATTCCCTGACGGCTCAGAGACATGCATACGGTGTCAGGATACAACTTCTTTATTTCAGGTGTTTAATTAAACACATTTTTAAAAAAAAAACAATAAAATTTTGATTTTAAAAATCAAGAAATTTTGAGTGAAATTTTATGGCCAGTGTCTCCCAGTGATTCGAGCTAAAGGACAGCAGTGATTTATTCTAACCTTTAACTATCTGAATAATAAGTTCAGAAAGTAATGCTTCCTGGAAAAGAATGAAATGAGGTGACTATTGGAATTGCCTGTCTGACAGCTTTAAACATGGCAACCGTCTTTACACAGGACTTTGCCAAGCGTGTAAGACTTTGTTAAACTTTAGTTCCTTTTTTGCTGTAACTGGCCTGTAGATCACTGGCTGGTGAAGATGAGCAATCAAATCCAACCAAAACGTAGCAGATTTCCCACTTGATTTGTCTTGTGTTATCATGAGATGTTGCAGCATCTCATATAATTTGTGCTAAAATTTTAGTACATTCAGCTTTTTTTCTCCTCTGTTAAATTTTGACATGGAACACTGAAACAAAAAACTAACACCTTTCTTGAACATGCAGGGTGTGCTTTACTTGCTTTTCCTGTTAGTCATTCCAGAAAGTGTCTTAAATACTTAAGAAACATTTAAAGGGCTTATGGGTCATGCTGTAGCTGCAGACCTGTTTCAGCCTTAATCTTGCTTTTAAATAGTTCATTGGTTCACATGCTTCAGCTGGGTACCAACAGACATTCCAGTCAACCCTGTCTCCTCCCAAATTCAGTAGCACTGACGTTGCACCTCCAGTGACTAAATATGAATTAGGCTAATGGCGTTTGCTTGTACATATTAATACTTTGCAGTGCACAAAAATCATCATTCAGCCTTAAATATGTATACGTCATGTTATCTTGCTTTATGATAAACTTTAGAGTTTGAGAGTTCAGCTCTACAAACGTTAAACCTGTAGGAAGCAGAAAGCAAGTCTTTAAATTTTGACTCGTGTTTTCTCTTACTGTTAATTTTATACTAGGTAATTGGTCAACTTTCTAAGCGTGTATATATATATACACCTTTAGCAGAAAGAAGTGACTGTGAGTGATTTCAGGTGAGCATACTGTTTGTGATTTCATGAGGAATTACAGGAAAGCTGAGAGACCTTGAAGAGGAATTGCTTGCAGTTGATAAGTTTAACAAACTTGCCCTTGTTTGAGATTTAGGTGCACTTGTCTCAGGAGGTAGCTAGTTAGCAAACTTCATAAACTGATATTTACAAGCCTTTAAGACAGACAAATTAGTTGTTCACAGATGAAAGTCAGTACTTTTTTAGTGAGAACTATACTATCCAAGGACCTATTCTGTATTTTGTGTGTTTTAATTCCTGAGAGTAAGAGATAAGAACTTTCCTCAAAGAGTCTGATGTCTTTTTCTGTTTTTAAAAAAAATCTAATTTTGCATATTCTATTTAAATCATACACCTAAAATAGTTACAGTATTATTTTGCTATGTTTGTACGTTTCTAGGTAAAAGCAAGGAGGCTTTTTTTTTTTTTTTACATTAGACATATTTTCTTTCTTCTCTTTTACTATTGGAAGTTATTTTGGTTTCTCTATCTGCTACTGCAGAACTCCGTACCTGAAATAGCTCTTCGGCCATAAACTGTGTTTTTTTCTATTGCACCAATAGTTTTGTGATGTCTGGTGTCGTGGTTGTTGATCTTGGTTGCAGCAGTGCAAGACTGATATTAAGTTTCAAGTTACTCTGTGCTGCAGAGAAAGGCTGTGGTTGTGAAATGCACAATTCCATCCACTTCAGTTTGGTAAAGCTTGGAAACAGAGTAGCAGGTATGGACAGATCTCTGGTCTTAGTATGGAGAACAGAACACCAGCTTCTGGATTTTAGGGAATTCTGCCTGTATGTTTTTGTAGAGGAAAAATTAAATGCATATGGAAAGAATTAGTTATATGACTTATTAAATGGGAATGCAGCGCAGTTTTCTGTGCTCAGAAACTCATCCTAATAATATCCAGTTAGACTGTGATAAGGTTTTTTATTATTTACAGATCATATTCTGGAATGATCAGCAGAGAGAAGACTAAAATCACAGTTACTCCTAATTTTTTAATTTTGCTTTTGTACCTGCCAAAGAGAGGATTGCCAGTTTTGTGCCGATGCTATATATTTATTTACAAAAGTCAGTTCACTTTGTGGAGAACTTCGGAAAAAGGCAAAGCTTTGTTTAGTGCCATGTGCGTGAAGCAATTTCCATTTCTGGAGTTTTTGTTACACACTGCAATGTCTGAAATCGTGTACCCTTTTAACACTTTTTCAAGCACTGAAACCGTAGTTTTAAGTATCATAGTTGGAGCTCTCGTGTTGGAAATGTTTTGAACTCTGGTTTAGTTGGCAGTTTGCTCACTATCCTTTTTCCTTTTGTGGTAAATCTAGATATTTCAAAAAAAATATGGAAGGACAGGTTGGCTTCCTGACAGGGTTTTGATGGAAAATTTCCTTAAGTTTATTTGGCTTTGCATTTTTAGTCTGGAGGCTTTGCTATAGGCAACCAGTAAGTACCTGTAGTGGCAGCTCTACATCTAGCTGTCAGCACGACGGTATAATCTGCAAACCTTCTGCTTGCCTTAAGAAGAGGGAAAATACTTCTTTCATTTAGCTCTTGAGGGGAGGTGTTGTATTTGTGACATCAAAACAGTAGCAGAGAGCTCTGGATGATTTTTGTCAGGAAGTACTACTGAGGTTCCAGTCGTGTTCACACGCTGCGGGGTTGGCTGTCAGGAACCCTTCTGACAGAGCTGTGGCCAGCTGCCTCTGATCATCCGCATCCTTCAGAGGAGCCGCTCATGAGCTCCAGACTGAAACTCTCACTCTGGCTTTTTAAGCCTTGAGCTTGTCCTGCTCCATCCAGGGGCTTGGCTGAGCGGGACTCTGCTGCCATGGAGGCCCCTGCTCCGGCCTGGCGTGCCCCCATGGGCAGAGGGCTGGCAGGGATGGGCAGGGGTGCTGCCAGGACCCCCGCACTGCACCTCTGAAAGGTGGTCTGCTGGTTGGGATGCTGTACGGGACGGGTGTGTCTGTGGACACAGAGAGGCACAGCCCGGTGGGTCTGGGTGGGCAGGAGAAGAGGGAGTTACTCGTTGTAGGAGATACAGTCTGTAAAGTGAAAGGCCTGAGAGGGAGGGGTGGTGAAAATGATCTCCAGTCAATACAGGTCAGATTGTACTGTGCTGGAGAACCAGATATCTAAACTCAAACACAGCAGAATCGGACTTTTAACAGCAGTAACAATACTAATTTTCTCTACTGGTTGAGGAGTTTGACTGTATTTAATTACAGTTCTGGAAGTGCCATAATACATTAAAGTATTCTGATATGATTTCTTTGAATATTAAAGGAAATATTTGTATCTTTCACCTCTCATAGTAGAGGAAAGGAATGGTTGGTAAAACTAGTTTAAAAATAGGGTGAGGAACCCGACATATTCAGCCTGCCAAATTGCAAAAAGAAATCTAGTGGATAGTAATGGTGTGCTTCTCAATTTCACCAACATCTTTACTTCCCGCCCCCTAAAATCTTGAGATATTTTAGGTATCTGTATTCTGAATTCATGTGGTTTGCTGTCTGACATATTTTTGAGATTTCCCCTGCAACCAAAAGGTTAAGAAATATGTATTTACATGAAAGATGAGAATATAGTGTAATTTTCTGACTTCAGGAGTTGGAACTTTAAGAAAGACATAACATCTCACATTCCAATGATAAAAAAATAGGCAACAGTAAAGTTAGAAGAAAGTACAATGAGGAAGGAAAGGGAATGCAGGCCTGGAGTTGCCCCCTATGGGTTATAAAGCATTTGTTATCTCCTGATATTGAATCTGATAGATCACTGGGGTTCAAAATGTCTTTGGTGTTCTGTATTTTTCCATTGCTTGGTTTATCATACCCAAGTGTCGGCTGTGTGGTTCTGACAATCAGGCACACGCGGTTCAAGGGAAGGCCTCCAGCTTGTATAGCTCCGTTTGCAATTTTTCGTTTTCGGGACTAACGCTCAGTGGTCTGCTTGTGAGATGTCATAATTCAGCTTTGTATTGGGCTTTCAATACTGCTTTGTTCTTTACTTGACAATAAGTCTTACTCGTCTTCTGAAAGCAAAGATTTTAATTTTGAAGGTTTGCATTTCCACTTGCTTGGTTGAAGCGGGTTATTTGATGGGTTGGAGTGTCATACATCCAGATTTCTTTTATTTAGCTATAATATGAAAGAGAGATTGCATCCATATCCTGCTCCAGGATGATCCCAAAGGATGGGGGTCCGTTTCAGGAGCAGTTGTGACACTCCTGCCGTGGGCCAGGGGTGACGGCCAGCAGACTCTGAGTCCCTGGCAGGATCAGGCCATGCGCATTGCAGGATTGTGGTGATGTAAAACCTGAGGAGATTTTAGCTAGTGGTCTGTTTATTATATCCACAAAAAGAGGTGCTGTACCTTTAAGCAGCGCGTGCCTCTGACCATCAGCAGGCATCTTTGCGAGCTGCCGGAGCCTGTTTCTCCAATCACTCCTGCCTAAGTCAATACCGCGCTGCCAAACCTCCGCGTGCCTTAAAGGTTCCCGTGTAGCTTGTTCCATGAATCACGGCAGATGCAGGACTTGGCAGTGACCGCTTCTGTCCCTCCCCTCCTTCGCTTCGTCCTGACTGCAGCCCCCCAGCCCCTTGCTGGCTGAGCCCCCTCCCCCAGCAGGGAGAAGTGGTTCCAGAGGAGATCAGCTTTCCAGCTGTCTTCAGAGCAGAGGCTGAGAGCAGAGCTCCTGGGGTGCGGGGAGAGCGGCGGAGAGGGGAGAGGGAGAAGGCGTCGCACCCGGAGAGCGGAGGGCTGCGGTCCGCGGACACAAGTGCATCTGCTCGCTGTTAGTACTTGGCAGAGGGCTTTCTCCTCGGGGCAGCTCTGGCTCTGGGTGATAATGCTTGTCAGCTACCTGAGACTGACGTTGCTGTGCTTTCAGACAGCACAGTTAGCGAGACCTGGGCGGGAGGTAAGCACACTGCAGCGTCTTGTCACATACAGGCTCCTCAGAGTTACGCTGCCTTTCAGCCTGCTCAGATTGTGAATTGTTTGTACGTTGCTAGACATTTTAGAATGGCATTGTTTATTTAATGTGTGAAAAAGTATTGTTTTGGTTTAGTTTTGGGGGTTTGTTTTGGTTGGTTGGTTTGGTTTGGGGTTTTTTTACAAAAGCCTATAGTCGTTTGGAAGTTAGCTTCTTTCGACTTGATATCCAATATGCTTTCTGTGAGAGGTTTCTTATTTGTGAATTTTTCTTTACTAACATAAAAAGAAATATGATACTCTTTGCAGCAGTAGATGGTAGTGGTCTGTTCAGATTTTCTAGAAAAACTGTGCGTGATTGAAAAACTTTTTCCAAAAGATGGATTTTGGGGATGTGAGCATGTAAAAACTCCAGGCTTCATTATTTTAATAACATTCTTTTGGCAGTTTGGTTTGGGGTGTTTAGTATGTGGCAGGGCAGAAAGCACTTTATTAAAAAAAATGTATGTCATAACATTAAAGAGGGACTTTATGCATTCTTATTATGAGAAAACTTAAGTAATGGTATAGAACAGCCCTTGCTATGCTGTAAAAAGTTGCTACTTGATTTACTAGGAGCAGTTTTCCAGATTTTTGCTCTCATCAGAGCAGTTTTTCATCAAGTTCTTATTTCATACCAAAGCAGAAAATTTCAGCTACTTGTTTTTCATTTAGGAAATAATTCATCAAGCAGAGTACTACTAGATGTAAATATTCCATCTAATGAAGTTACTAACAGAAAACACATTTGATACTCATTCTCCCTTGCTCTGACTGAAATGGGATGGATTGTTGTGCATTTTAAAGGAATCATTGGATAGTTTTGTTCTATAATATGCCTTCCTTAAGTAAATCTTCTGAAAACTGATTCTGCTTTAGAGCTTTATCTTTTGTTAGCCCTGTCATAAGTTTATAGTAGCCTAATGAAGTCCAGAGCAATTACTTTCCCTGGTAAACAAAAGTGGAAGTGAACTGGAAAAAAACACCTTATCCAACAGTGTGTGGTTGACACTCTCTGTAGCTCATACGTCCGGATATAAACTGTGTTTTCCTTTCAGGGTGTTTTAAAAAGAGAAATTGTAACGATTTTGATTCAAGAAAATGTCTTTTAGTGAAATCTTGTGCTGCCTTTGATCTGATTAAAGCAGGGAAAGGTTTTCAGCAGAGGCTCAGGGAATTTAAATGGATTTGATGGTCAGAGCAACTGGAAGCTGATCATTGCCCTCTAGTTGTCACTGAAGTTTGTAACTTCCTGGTTGACTGTTCCTGAGCACAGAAAATGATAGATGGACTCACCTTGTCCAGACTGAGGGACCTTAAAATGTATGGTGGCTCATATGGAAAACATTTCTGTCACCACTGCCTGCACATGTGGTCTTCAGAGATCCATATAAAGAACAAACCTAGAGCAGCAGCAGTGTTGCCTGCCAAATTATCCTCGTTAGCAAGTAAAATAAAAGCAATGCTGTGTTCTTACCTGGAAATGAATTTTTGCAGTAAAAGTGCAATGTGGAATGTTTTAGCACTGTGATCCATATGCCAAGTACTTTAAACGGTACTGTTCTTAGTTTTTCAGCAAATAGAGCAGACAGAGGATGAAAAATGGCCTGTTACTTTATCAACGAATCTTAGCTAGTAGGTTTTAGTAGGTAGTGAGAATTTTTCTTCTTTATTATGTTCATATGGCTAATTTTGAATACGATATAATAAAAATATACTGTGTCTGCTGTTATTAATACAGTAATTCTTTGTCCTGTATTGTAAGAGACCACCCGATAATCTTGTGCATTTCCCTACTCCAGCTGCAGAACCTTGGCTACATAAATATTATTTCTCTAGGAAATTACTCAGTTAAGATTTTTCCCGTGGTGGACAGACAGTCAATTGAAAACAGGGGAATAAGTGAGAAGCCATTTTTGAAAGGAACCTGTATTGTAGTTTTGTGCTCCTTCGTACTGTTCTGTTTACTCCTCTGAATGTTTTAATTGATTTATAGGGTATTTTTTAAAAGTTCTGCTCATGAAAGTGTTAGCTTTTGATAGATTTTCTTGCTTTTCTTGCCAGCTTGCTCTGACTGTATTTTAATGCTGCAAAACTTTGGTCTTTCAAGAAATAGAAAATTACAAAAATCCAACTTTTTAGATTTCTACCCTTACAGTTCTTAAGGAACCACTAACACTTGTAATGTGTGTATAATTATGTTCTGCTTTTCATTTGTTGTTAAGGAATGACTTGGCACGAAGTCAGTGAAACTGCATTGCATCACTTTTCCATGCAGGAGGGAAATAAGGTTGTATAGCTTTGCAACTTACACCACATTTGCACTGGCCAAGACCAAAATTATTTTTGTGTGCTTCTTAGGAAATGAGCACGACTCTCTTCATCCATAGCTGGAAGCTCTAGCTGGTACCTCCTAGGATCAGCCTTGCTCGAGGGTCACAGTTCAGCTGCCTTCTGTGACTGAGAAAGGGCTAAGGCTAAGGGGGCATGAAGTGGGAAATCTGTGTGATGAGGAATTAGAAAGTAAAGATGAAGCGGGTAAGCTTATGTGATACTGTGAAGAATGCATGAGGCCTGAACTCCTAATTTCAAAACAGTACTTCATCAAGCTTTCTTCCTTCCCAGTTCTTCTCATCTGGTGGAATCATCTCCATTTGGTTTGGAATCATCCCTAGCATAAAAATTGTTGATTTGAGTAGATACATTGGGCTTGAAGAAATCTTTGAGCAATTAGAGAGTGTCTTCTGAGGAATAGCCTGTCCCCATATTTTCAGGTCTTCCCAAGCATATAATTATTCTTCACTCATTGTCAAGCAGGTAGCCTTTAAAATACTGTGTTCCCAGTATACTTGATAGGTATTTGTATTCTGAGACGAGAATTTCACCTTCCTTGAGATTTCAGTTGTTCCAGCTGAATTCTCCTCCCATTGTAGTAGCTGCTTTAGTCTAGTGCACGCTGGCCATGGGTCAGTGCTGTCAGTCCAGGTATCGATGAAGCCAAGTGAGTGTGCTGGAGTCACCAGCCTGGCCTCCTCAGCAAAAAGGCAAAATCTAATTGTACAATTTTGAGTTTTGTTTGTGTTGTTTTCTATTAGCGTTAAAAAAATTCAGTCTAGCTGACAAAGCATATGAACAAAGGGAACTAAGCCTCACATGTAATTTAGATGTTGATTTGATCTGTATTTTAATGTGGCAAATAGTAATAAAAATACATGAGACATGACTTAACATAGAGCTATCAGCAGGTTTAAATGAATGAGAACTGGTTTGTAAGGTTTAAACCTAATTATTTTCAGTTCTTGAATAGTATTTTTTCAGATAACAGGATGTTACAGTTAATATCATTTCAGAAGTTTTGTATAGAAACAAGATTTTGATTTAAATATATAAATACTATTTAGCTTTAAGAATATCAGAAAATTAGATACTGTTCAGCTTTCTTCATAAAGCAGTTAACATGAAGTGTAGAAGATAGTAAGCAATGTCCTCAAAGGTTGTTTTAATGTATTTTTAATTCTAAATAATGTGTTTATTTAATCACAGGTGTGAAATGCTTCCCTTTGGGATTTGGGTATAAAGAGAGTGAAAACATCAAGTTCTACCTGCTACAGTGTGTAAGGGAGTCTGAGCAACTCTGAGTCTGAATCTTTGTATGCTACAGAATCTGCTGGTTCTGATCAGCGGCTTATCAGTTCGTACCTGGAACAGTTGTTTTACACGGTGTCCCCAAGTCCCCAAGTTGCAAGACCAGGAATAAACACACAGAAATGCAGAGGACGTTATTGTCAGGAGCCCCCATTCATTTCTGCTTTTGCAGTGCCTGTCTTCTCTGCAGTACGTGACTTGTCCGCAGGAACCAGAGAAGCAAAGCAGACTTGTCAACATTTTAAAAGATCATTGAGTCCTGGACAGGTTCAAGTGTCACAATCCCCACCGCACAAATGCGATCCATTGCAAGAAACTTAACACTTCAAGGTTCAAAGAGTATTTAACTGGAAAATTGGCAAAGGAATTAATGACAAACTTCAGAAGATTTGGTTCAGACACTAGTCCAGACTATATACACTTTCTGCTCAAACAAGGTTCCCTTTCTGGCCAAAAGAAAATATACTAATGAGTTACATCAGAATTAATACTTTTAACACTATCTGTAGGTAAACTAATTTCCTTCATGCCTAAAAATAAATAGGGTTTTTTTGTTATTTCAGAAGAGTCTGTCAGACCTGAACCGTTTCTCCTGTTCCTAATTATTATCTTTCCTTCCTTGTTAAAGACCTGTGATCCTTAGTGTAAGCTTGAAGTTGTGATTTTGCTTCTAAAACTTCATGTATGTGCATATACACATGCATATATATATTTATAATTAATTCTGAACTCTGTTGGGCTGTGGAAGAAAAACCTTAATAGAAAATTTTACAAAAACGTCTTCAGGGTATGTGTAGCCCTGTGTAGAATTCTTTCCTGCATGCCCAAACAGTTTCTGAGGTCAGCTGGGGAGCACAGCTCGTCCAAGCACGGTGACTTGTTTCTGTGTGGTACAGTGTGAGGGGACTTTTCCCTTGCTGGTCTCACAAACAGACTGCTCAAGCAAGAGGACAAAAAAAAAACAAAACCAGCTTGAGGTCACGGCCCTTTTAACACTGTTTTTGACTGACTTTTTCCCATCAAGGAAGAACTCTCTTTCTTTGACTTGTTGGAGTAAAATCTGACCTTTCTCAGCGGAACCTCTGGTGTTACATGGTCAAACCTGGTGCACGTGTGCGAAGGGTCCGCAGGTGCGGGGAGGCAGCTGATGGGCAGGTCACACAGGAGCAGGCTGCTGGAACTGCGGTTGTTCTTGTGGAAAGCAGTGTGGAGGGTGAATGTACATTACCAGCCGTATCGGCGCGGCCCTGTTTCCTGTCCTACCTGGGGATTTTGTTGTCTTCAGTTTTCCTGTCCTTACGGCAGCCTGCTGAGGCGGGGGAGTGCTGTTAGCCAGCTATCACACATCCCTGGGCTGCGGAGTTAAAATACCATTCGGAAGCTCAAAACAGTTGTCAGTAAGAAGAGCTTTCAGATATGCTCGACAAGTCAGCCTTTCCAGCCCCTCCGTGGTTTTGTGTCCTAGCACTGTCTCCCAGAAACCAGGAAATGAACTGGTTCACCTGTGTCTGCTCGGTCACCAGGCTGCAGTCACTGATACAACTTCTTCAGTTATAGGCAGGGAGCACATGATATGACCCAAAAAACAAGCGTTTCCAATCTCTGACTTTCGTGGGGCCAGCATACAAGAATACATAATTTCTCCCACTGACATAGAGACAAAAATAATTTCTCATCTCTGTACCTGAGTATTCCCATCTGCAAGCCAAGGTCAGTAGGGCTTCCATTGATCCTCCTGAGAAGTTGGTATGTCGCCTTCGCTATATTTTCCCATAAAACATTCTGTTTACAAAGCATGAGAATGTTTGGGAGCCTTTGTCGGCTGGTAACTAAGGAGGGATTGAGCCATTTATTTATTTAGCATACATAAAAGAAAGTTATTTGGATTTACTTTAAAATTACCCTGTTCCGAGTTAAAAAACCCAGATGGTAATTTACATATGGCAGTAATTGCTGACATCACCAGTAGAACATCTGAAAGTGAGACATACCACAGTTGAAAAATAATCCTGTCAAATATCCGCAGACGTGGCCAAATTATAAGAAAATGCTCTATATTGCTGTTGCTTAAGTACCACAGAACAGGTTTATTCGACCTCTGGCATTCTCACCTCACTCTCTCTAGCTTTATTGTCTGTCTCAACTGCAGCATTAGGAATTTATGCTTCAACAAACTTCGATGTGAACCTGGTGTAGTAGGATGTTCAGTTTAAAGTTAATGGCATTCTAGCATAATGATATATTCTTTTTCCCTTTGTGTTTAGGTGGAATAAATGTTCTTCCAATTTTCTTCTCAAGATTTCTGTAGGGCTTTTAGTTCTTATACAGCATATCCTTGCCTATTCTTGTGGGAAAGACAGGGCTGAAATATTATCGGAGCGGTGTGTACTGGCAGGAGTCTGTAAGGATACCTTCTTAATAGCTCTCAGATCGCAGGCCTAGATCCAAAGCCTTTTGAATTTGGGCTCTGGTTCAGACTATGCTGAGCTTCTTGTTCCGTGCTATAAACATCTAAAAGACGGATTGAGGGCTACAGTAATTCCCACAGTAATTACAGCATCAAGCTCAGCCCTGCCATAGTTAAGCTAAATTCATTAAGTCATTACCAAATAAATGGTTACATGTGATGGATGAGCTAATTTGTTTCTTAGACATGGTTCATAGACCATTTTCTGGAAAGCTGTCCTAGAAACTTGCTGGAGTACTTATTACATAGACATGTGTTTTGAAGAATATACCATGAATTTTACACCTGGAAATACTATTTTACCTGGAAACTAACAGTTTGCAAAATACTTTATTTATAATAATCCGTACGAGTTCTCTTGATTTACTTGATTTTTTTTTATCTTTGCTTTTTGAAGTAATAATTATCTTGAATGCTAATGAATATATTTTTATCACTGTAATGTAAACGCTTTTTCTTCTGGCACAGCGAGTTCATCTTGAATTTCTTAGAATTTTAATATTTGTTCCAAACCTGCTGAGCATATAAATGGAGCAGTTGGTTTAGGAGGCAGGTAGTTTGTATCAGGATGTATTGGAAGGTATTCACAAACAATAGATAAGGGGGGAATAAAACCTAGTAAGTAAAATAAGTCCCTGTAATTGTTTTAAAATCACAACAGTCATTGTATAAATGTCTTTCTTCTAAAGAAGACTTCTTTGGTTTTCCTATCTCTTTGTGGTAATGTTCCAAGGCTCTGTTTTGGTTTTTTTTTGGTTTTTTTAAGTGCTCTAATATATAATAGGACACAGGAATGTGTTCCAAGACTCATAAAATCTTTAATTAAAAGAATGGAAGTTCTTGTAAACTCCTGGTGGTTGCCTTTAAGTAATATCACTTCTTAAAACACTTCCCCCGCCCAGCCCCCAGCATCTGAGCCTATCTTTCCCTTTGAGCACGGCGCTGTGCCCTTCTGCCTGTGGAGGATGTGCACCTTGTAAGGAAAGCAGTCGATTAATAGAATTACCCAGTCTCTTGCCACAAGGGCCTTTCTGGAAATGACACCTGGCATACAAAAGCCAAAAAAAAGTGACGGAACAAATGCCCTGCTGTTAAAGGCAGGACGGGAGTTTTGCTGCAAGCTTTCCCGCAGGCGTGCTGCTGGAGATGGATTGCTCGGGGTACTGCTGGGCTGT
This sequence comes from Syrrhaptes paradoxus, assembly GCA_013400615.1. NCBI lineage: Eukaryota > Metazoa > Chordata > Aves > Pterocliformes > Pteroclidae > Syrrhaptes > Syrrhaptes paradoxus. The sequence goes on along the minus strand of VZTO01008078.1, from coordinate 3,868 downwards.
GGCTCCGAGCCTGCGAGTCAAGGGTTGGAGGGAATTGTGCAGCGGTGGGGAACATAAAGCAGATTTTCACTGCGTGGCTGAGGGACAGCGGACAGAAGGGGATGGTATGTGTGACACATATTGCTGTCCCGTATCGCTTACTGTTCGTGGCTGCCAAAAGGACAGCAGCAGGGATCAAGCATCGTCCGCTGGTGTGTCGAAGGACCCAAAGGCACCAACACAGAAGTTATATCACTGACAGCAGCTACATTGTTTTTCTTTAAAGACCCCTTCTAAACGAGACACATGAAAGGAGAGCATGGGAGAGTATTAAATTTAAAGTTTGCCTGTGTTTGTGATTGCCTGAAGCTGTCAATGTGTTTTTTCATGGGTTACCGGTATTATTTTCCCAGCGTGTGGGTTGTGAGGAAGGTTTTATCATGAGACAGAAGTTTTTGACAAATTTCCACTCCCACCTATTTGGCAGACACAGGAGAGTAAGGTGAATTAGGAGTCAATAAATTAATCCTTCCAACCAGAACTGCTTTTTGATTGCAGCGTAGTGTTTGCTTCCATTTTTCATGAGATTTCTTCCCCAAATGTCATGGTCGTGGGAATAAATCCTTTAACATTTTTGAGTTAAAAGAAAAATCCTTTTATTGGTAAAACACTTCTTTCATTGAAAATTTGAAAGGTCTTTTAGAACTGTTTTTGAAAAGATACTGGCTAATATGTAAGTCATCAGAGGTAAGGGATAACATAGAAGTAGAAAGCTTGGTATTTTAATGCAAGATTGCCTTCTTGCTCCTTGGAAATTGAAATTATAGAAGCAATGGTAAAAACATGTGGAAATGCTGCATTTTAATCCCAAAAAGTTAATATATTTGCCATAAGAAGTTACCCACTCTTCGTTCTCTTAGTGTAATAATTTCAGTGTACTTTGGAAATGAGTTTTAAGTACCTGCTGCAGAGACGACAAAAGCACATTTGATAACATTCGGTATATGGGGGATTGCTAACATCTGTACGTGCATACAGCGTTTGAAACACGTGACTCTTGCTTGTAAGTACTTGAAAACTGAGATTTATTTACTGCTCAAATGAGCAGGTGAGAGTGAAGTATTCTAGCCAGGGGCAGCGACTGTTTTGATGTCACCTATGAGGCAATATCCTCTAGAAAAGCACGAGGACAGGGAATAACTATATAAATGACATTGCTTATTTCCTCAGTAAATGGAAAACTCTTTGCTGAAATGGTAGAATTGTTTGAATGAATCTGTTGAACTGAAGACAGTTTTGTTTAGTATTTGCTGTATATTTTGATACTGAGAACCTCAAGGGACAGATTTTCTTGGTACTGTGGAGAAACTGGAAGAGGATAAGTGACAGGAGCATAACAGCCTCATGCCATTAAGGACAGCAAACACATGCCCCTCTTGTGACATGAGGTGATGATGACATCATTTGCTCTGTGGCTGCATATCATCCTTCTGAAATTTTCAGGTACTCAGGTGATTGTCTAGTATTTCAAGGTTAACTATTCAACGTTACCCTCAGTCTCCCTGATGGAGCATACACCAAATGCTCGTAACCTTACAGGCATTGAGATGCGTGATGGTTGTTGATACAGTGGCACTGGGAGGAACAATACCAGTTCTGATGGTGGAAGTAAGAAAACACCTACTGCATCCAGCTGTCACAGTGTGGGTATTGGGGGTATCTCTGGTAAGACCAAATCAGCAGAGACTGGGTTGCATCCTGCCTTTTCTTTCTAAACGGCCACCACTTCTGATTGTCACATGGGAGTGAGAAAGACTAGGAGTGACAACTTAGTGTCATGATGCTCTATTTGTAAAGGACATCAAACTACATAAAAATGGTCAATAACTAAGTAAAAGCATGCTTAGGGTAATAACTTATTCAGAAGAAATTAGAAAGATGAGTGGTCTTATTTTTAGCTGTAGTAACTTCTCTTCACATAGCTGTGTCAATACCAGGAAGCTTTAAAGGAACCTTAGTCTCAGTGAGTGTCAGGGCAGGAATCTGTCAAGTACAGTTCTGGTTTCTTCTTTCTTCTCACTCCTAACAAACTACCTAAATATCACACTATTTATAAAAGCGATAATAAATGTTATTTTTTGAGATGGGGTTTTTTTCTGTCCATTTTTCTTTAGTAGTGGATACATCGAGTCATTAGACTAACTTCAGATTTGTCATTCTGTCTGCAGTAAATTCAACTTGTGAAAAAAGAACCATCTAAGAATGAGTAAATATCTGTTTAGAAGACGAGATACAGTGTACTGAAAAAGTAGGAGTTACTCTGAAAAATCCAATACGTTTTTCCGTGTTGTATTGTGATGCACAGAAGTCGGTTAGTCCTTGGCAGTTGTTGTAGCTCCAGCTGTATGTGCAACCCTTCGTTGTAAGGATTGATTGAGAGCAGATGAGATCAAAAGTTAACCTTTGCAGCTGTTTCCAGCTGCTAAATAAGCATCGAAGAGCTGGTGAAACTGTGTTTTAGTGAAGGAGAAATGCTTCAGAACATGCAAGAAGTTTTCACTTATAACACTACAGCACTGTTCTTGCTCAGGTTTCAGGACTGGGCTCTGCTCTCTGTTGAAGAGAAAGCTGGGAATACCTAGCAAGCAAGTTAAAATTTGTAGAACTTTCACATCTCCCTGTAAAGGATAAGAAGATAGTTCTTGGATAACAAACTGATGTTGCTAGAAAATGCTAATACTTCTCCTTCAAGTCAGAAGGGAATTTTTACTTTACAATAAACAGCTTGGCAAAATTTCAAAAAGTAAGGAGCCATCACTATCGGTTAAAACGTTGTTTGCTTTAAGAGGATTTGGCCATAGATGTATAGGAAAATACTGAAAAACTGACCTGAAAAACAATCAGCCTTGTGGAAACTATTGGGATGCTTCACGAGGGAGACATTGCAGGGAAGCGAAAGTGGAGGATCAGCACTGGGAATGTCAAGGTGAAGTCTTGGCTGAGATGAAGATGATGAAAGCCAAGTTGTCCGTGCTTTAAACCTGTCGTAAATGGGGTTCTCTTCTCAGAAACCTAGGATTTGGGAAAGAGATATCATTAGGCAAATCCCCCTGTCTTGATTACATGCAAGTTTTCCTATATGCATTGCACAAATAGCTCTACAGTGGCTGGGTTGTAAATGCATTGGTTGGGAAGATCTGGAAATCAATGTGGTATCCTGCAATATAAGGAAGGAAAAGAAAAATCTGGTGTGGGGTATATCTAAAAGTAACAAGAGCTGACTAAACTCTATGCAAACCATTTTAAAGTTTAGAATGGCAGTGCTAAAGTTCAGGAGTAATGCTGTCCCTTTTTCGTTCACAAACATGCTGTGGCATTGCAAGTTTTTTATTTTTTTTTAATATAAATTTGATTTTGAAACATTGTCAAAAGGTGGAGACTGGCGAATGGTCTGTGTGTAGTTCAAGGAGTGTCCAGGCATGTGCCTTGTACCAATTAATCACAGCTCTGCCTGGGTAACAACCTTCTGACGCGGGGCGGAAAAATCAAGCTATGTTTCAGTCTGGGTGTTTCATGGCACCAGTCTCACGGAAAGTTAGGTTGTAAGCTGGATGAATATTCAATTAGGAATGCTGCATGGGGGGGAAAGTGTTTCGGCAGCCCTACTGTTCCTTATTTTTCCAGATGGTGGATGTTCTGGTGGGGTAGAACTGCTCTGCGTGCCGTCGTTGGTGGGCAGTGTAGGTTTTTCTGTCGCTGTGTGTCTGTAACCTGTATATGGCTTCAGAGGGCTGGCAGTAGGTGCGTTCTTGGGCCAAGTCAAAGACCAACAGCAGTATTTTGCAGTTGTATGTTGAAGAAAATTAAAATATGTGATTATGTATTAGCA
>VZTO01008076.1:65657-82310 GCA_013400615.1 Syrrhaptes paradoxus | reverse complement strand
AATTTCTCTAATATTAAAAGAACAGGGAGCAAAACTCTTGTGTTACTCTTTAATTTTTTTTTTTTTTTTTCAAACACATAATTAAATTTGTTTAATTTTTTTTATTCTTAATAACTTCCAAAATTTTTATTCTGTTAAAGAAACAAATGATGTTGTTAACTCTCAGGAGACTACAAACCAAAGAATAAGACATTTTTTCCAAAATAAACCATTGTCTTTTCCTCATTAGCTTCTCTTGGCTTCCACCACAAAATATTCTTGCTGGTTTAACTGTCTGGCAATCTGACTGTTTTTTGTGTGCATATGGGGCCAAATTCATCTCTGGTTTAACTTCGTAATCTTCAAAGGAATTCCACCAGACATGAATTTGATGCATAATGTCTTCTCTTTCCAAGACACTGCATTAATTTACTCAACAGTAAAATGTTCATAAAGGAATGAAGTATATATTTCCTGTGTTAATATAAACATATCATTTAACTTCCAACAAAAGAGAATATAATGATTTGCAAGTACAGAATAAAAATACACTTTTCATTCTGTATCAACTTAGCATTTGCACAGTTTTTTATGACAGGTCTACTTAGGTTGAAATAAGGTGCATTATTTTGAGGTAGTAGCAGAGTGACTGAAGAGACATATTACTGGGAAACAGTTGAATTTATACAGTATCTTGTGCTAAGTTCAGTACTTGGTAGTAGTTAAACTGTTTAATAACTGGAATACAAAATTGAAATTCTCTTGAGATTGGTTAAATACAAGAATGCTGGTTAAAATAAAACAATCTTTAAGAGGTACCCTTCTGCTGTGTTACCATGTGAGGGTTTGTATTCCCCAAATACACAGAACAGATGCACAGAAAGTTGAAGGAGAAGAACAGAAGGCAATGGAAAAGTTCCTGGAAAGGAAAGCACTGCAGTTAGAAGATGTCGGAAACAACTGACTCTTGTGGTCTGAGCTGGATGATCTATGAAACAATTTGTCATCCTTGGAGGAAAAAAATGTTCTTAGCTTGTTGAGCTGAGGTCAATAGTTTTATTTGACAAAGGTAAAAAAGTAGTAAAGATGACAGGTAAGAATGAATGTGAAGTGTGTGAAGATAATAAGAGTTTGAATGCAAGCTGGGAGGGAGAATATGCAGCTCTTAAAAACCTAAAAGTGAGACAGGGGGATTTAAATTTAACAATGGCTCAGAGAATAACGCTATTCAGAATAGCTGTTGGGACAATAGATGATTAACGTTTGCCGTGCGTGTGAAGACAAGGTGAGAGGATCAAAGCTGTGATGATAAGGGGAGGAACTGCTAACCCAAACGAGAGAATATGGCACCTGCAAGGCCGCAGAGATAGGGAGGCCTGTTTGAGCCTCAAGCAGGCTCCAAACAAGCTGCGAAGAATCCTGGTTCTTTGGACTGAGACCAAGAGACCAGGAGGTGAGAAGACACATTTACTTCATCCTGTCAACCACTGGACGACCACCAGGGAGCACTACGCAGGCGCAGAAGGACTCTTTTGCTAATTATAATACGAAGCGGGGCTGGGCGGGGATAGCTAATTAATATGAATGAATGAATTGCGAAACTTAATGCATATGCCGCATTCTGGGGAATAAATAGAGGGATAGGTTTTGTGAAAAGGCATGCATGTCTTTGGTGGAGCTATCCCCCATGCGCCTCAGCGCTGAATAAACTACATACCTACTTTACAACTTCCGCGAGTCATGGAGTCTTTCCACTTCAAAAGGGTCTCCCCTCAAAGTAGTCAAAGCATATCTCCGCTATATGTTCTGGACCCAGTTGTCTATCTGGAATGGCACTGTGATTATAGGCAGCGTAATCATGAAATTGTACTTGTAACTTCTGGATTGATTCAAGGGAATGAATTCTTCAGCCTTGAAAAAGAACCGGCAATTTTCTTTGTGGTCTAATGTAAATTCTCTGTCAAATATTATTATCCCACTGACTCTTTATCATTTAGTTGATTTACCTCATTAGAAGGGAAGCTTGAAGGTGTCAGGCTGTTTCTAACAGAAGAAACCTGCTGGATGGAGATGAATAGAGTAAAGCAAAATTATTCTTTATGGGAGCCACAATAGTATAGTTGTGTTCCTTTGATGGGGAAAGGGAATAATGAAATAATCTCTTTGGTGCCTTTCACTCCCTCTGACTTCTTTGCAGGATTTTTCTGCAAGAAAACAGTTTGTCCTTGGAAAAAAGTTACCAAGAAGGCAGTAGCTAAAACAAAGCAGCTCAGCTAGGTCCTGCCCTGAGGACATAGTCTGCCATGTGCTGCCTTACCCCTGGTGAACTGCAAAAAAGTAACTGCAGCCCAGTGACTCACTACCCCCTCTTCTCACTGGTAACAGCCTTGTGTGAAGAAGAGCCAAGGAAGCAATATTTTGCTCTCTGCTGCTCTGTGTGTGTCTTCTGTCCTTCTCTTCCTAGGAAGAAAGAAACAAAGACCTCAGATTGCTCCTGAGCATAATCACATTTTATGAGTTTACAGGGAAGTACACACAGACTCCTTCTCACTATTTACAGCATACATCACACCTTCTGCTCTCAATGTCAAAAGGAAAGAAGCTTTCATTTACAGGGAAGTACAAGAGTACAAGAAGTACAAATACTTTTCCTAGTATGTGCAGTTCCCTTCTTCTGTTTTGGAGGGAGAATTGACGACTAGACTATTTAGTTGACTTCAAATTCTGGTATATTTATTGAGGGAAATTTTAATTTATGGATGAACAAGCCCATCTGTCTAGAGACCAGTTGTTACAAGCAGAGCTATCACAGTTGGGTCTGCAGTTCACCCAAGTAGGAGATACCCTTGTATGCATTCTGACCTCAAATTCATTTATGGCTATAGTGCATGTGGTATGGCATATGGTTTGATGCACTATGGGATTTGGGACATTTTATATATCAACTATTGCTTCCTATAATTTTGACTATCAAATTATTAATGATAATAAACTACTTATTTATGAATAAAACATTAGGTTTGATTATTATACATTCAGATATAATCCCAGAGATTTTTTCTACACGCCTGTTTTGTTTTCCATACTTGTAACACTTTTATTCTTCTCTCCTGCCCACCACCTTTTAGCAGTTGCTCTGTGACTTTATACATTTGCTGACGGCTTTGATAACTATGTCCATGCATTCCTTTACACCTTGCAAGACTGTAAATGTAATCCAATGCTAGGCTGTCAGAGGAAGCTGTGGATGTGGGATACTGCAAATCAGAGCTATGGTAGGAGAGATGAGTGTGTGCAGCAGATAACTGTACTTGATTAGCTAAATTTAAATAGTGTTGGATGAATTTGCCAGGTGAAAATAAAAATTGTCAGTTCAGTTTAATTTCATGGTGTATCAAACAAGGAAATTAGATTCTGCTACTCTGTTAGTTTGACATCTACAGCAAGTGACAATTAGAGATGATGAGAGAACTTATTCCAAAACTCGATTTTTTTTTTTCTGATGGGTGTGTAACTTTTATTTATCCTTGCTCTGCAGAAATATCTAAGATATTATTATCATTTCATATCATATAATTATTTTATTAAGTTATTTTTGATAGAGTACTGCAGTTAGATTTAGAGATAACTTGACAGTTTCTGAAGTCTACATTTCATTGAAATTACTCCTTGGGATCAAGAATTTCAGCCACAGGTAGTCTGCATGGAATAAAAGTCGTAACAGAAAAGTCGTGCTAATGACTCAAACAAGGAAAGATTATGGTTTAATAGAGTAAGGGTGAAGGTAATGTGGAAGAAACTCCTTTTGCTATACGTGATCACTCAGTTAAGTCCTGATTTTCTTCATTACCCTTGGAAGAAATTATTAAATAACAAATCAGAACACAAACACATTATTTAAAAGCACTTCTAAAGTCCAGTACCAGTCTAAGCAGTCTGGGAGCTTTGTTCTGGCCCATTGTGCTCTGTTTTTCAGAAGGTAGTCTCAAACTGCTAGTTTTCATAGTTAATTTTAGCATGTTGTATATGGTTGCTCAAATACTCAGGTAACCTCACTGTGCTCTGCATTTTTTTTTTCATATTTCATTTGTTTGTGTAGAAAAGGAGATATGCATGAGTTCTCCCATATGGGCCATCTCCTACTGTCTTCATCTTCCCTCTCAAATGCAAACTTTTTAGTATGAAGCCTCATGATTGTTCTTAAAATGACAGTTATCTGTCATGTACTGCATAACTGATGTCTGGAAGGGAAGCATCTGCAGATTTTTTTTTTTTCCCCTTAGGAATTTCCTTTAAAATGGCTTAAAGGTGGAATTTATAGAATCACAGAATGGTTTGGGTTGGAAGGGACCTTAAAGATCATCAAGTTCCAACCCCCCTGCCATGGGCAGGGACACCCTCCACTAGACCAGGTTGCTCAAAGCCTCATCCAGCCTGGCCTTGAACACCTCCAGGGATGGGGCATTCACAGCTTCCCTGGGCAACCTGTTTCAGTGTCTCAATACCTTCACAATAAATAATTTCTTCCTAATATCTCATCTAAACCTACCTTCTTTCACCTTAAAGCCATCACCCCTCATCCTATCACTCCACTCCCTGATAAAGAGTGACTCCCCATCTCTCCTGTAGGCCCCCTTTAAATACTGGAAGGCTGCTATTAGGTCTCTCCAGAGCCTTCTTATCTCCAAGCTGAACAACCCCAACCCTCTCAGCTTGTCCTCACAGGGAAGCGTGTTCCAGCCCTCTGATCATTTTCGTGGCTCTCCTCTGGACCCTGCTCTAAGAGCTCGACATCATTCTTGCTTTGGGGGGCCCAGACCTGGACCCCTCCCCCGCCAGGTGGGGCCTCACAGGAGCAGAATAGAGGGGCAGAATCACCTCCCTCGACCTGCTGGCCACGCTTTTCTTGGTGCAGCCCAGGATCCAGTTAGCCTTCTGGGCTGTGAGCACACACTGCTGTCTCATGCTCATGTTCAGTTTTTCATCTACCACCACCCTCAAATCCTTCTCCTGAGAGCTGCTCTCAATCCGTTCTCCACCCAGCCTGTATTGTGCTTGGGATTGACTCTACCCATGTGCAGGACTTTGCATTTGGCCTTGTTGAACTTCATGAGGTTGGCATGGGCGCACCTCTCAGGCCTGTCCAGGTCCCTCTAGATGGCAACCCTTCCCTCCAGCATGTCCACCACACCACACAACTTGGTGTCATCGTCAAACTTGCTGAGGGTGCACTCCCACTGTCCATGTCACTGACAAAGATGTTAAGCTACACTGGTCCCAGTACCAATCTCTGTGGAATGCCACTTGTCACCAGTCTCCACTTGGACATTGAGCCATTGACCACAATTGGCAACCACCCAGACAATTCCTTATCCAGCGAGTGGTGCATCCATCAAATCCATATTTTTCCAATTTGGCCACCAGGAGGTCATGTGGGACTGTGTCAAAAGATTTAAAGATATAGCACTGAAAAAAATCTTTATTTAACTGTACTCTAGTATTTCGCATAACTATAAAACTCCTTAGAAGGTCCAACAAAAGAAAAACAAACTCTCTTCTTTTCACATCCTCTAAGGTACTATTTACATTCCGTATATCTGATGTTACCAATTTTTCAAAGCTCTTCTCTGTGGAATCCCCTAGTGTTTGTGTCAGCAAAGTAAATTATATACTTTTTGGCAGGTTTTTTTTTTTTTTTTTCTTGAACTTATATCTGCATAGTCCCAACATCTTTTCAGAAATTTGGGAGTTAGAAAACAGACAGGACAACATTCAAAGAAAATTTGGGAAAAAGTGGTGCACCACCTAAAAAGACTTGCTGCAGCATTTTTTAGTTTGTGTGAAGTGCTTGAATTTACACTGCTTACGGTTTGCCAGGAAAAAAAAAAAAAACAAAACATATGTAAAGATAAAGTTTTTGGGAAAGCATGAGGCATGCCTTCACAGTGAGGCAGTGAGCCCATCAGTTTTATTTCAGGAGAGTTCATATATGCAAGAGGTTGCATGCGTTGCTGCCGAAATGTTCCTGAGTTGGGATCTGTTTGTGAAAATGTGGCCAGTTTGTTGAAACTACTCTGGTTCATAATACCATTAGAAATTAAACTAAACTAAGCTACTACAGTAAAAATTTAGCTGAAACCACTGCATTTGTTCTGACATATTTTCTGAAGACTTTTCTTGGAAAACAACGATTTTAACAATAACCTCTTGTCTTGGTTTGGCATATTTCATCCTGGAAATAAGACCCAGTTGTTTGCAAGGTAATAGAGTTTATGAAAATATTTTTAGCTTTTTATATCAAAACCAAGTGAGTGTTTATGTGGCTCTAATCTTTACCCAGAAACCTGTTTTTTTGTGTGTGGGTTTGTTTTTTTTTTAATAGTGAGCTTTTAAAATCATGCACAAACTTTTGAAATCCTTGTAGAGCTTTGTGGTTTCTCACTGATGCCAGGGCTCAAAGCAGAAATAATACATTCCATGAGAATTGGTTTTTTGTTGTTTGTAATTAAGATCCAGCTAAAACCAGAGAGCACTGAAAATCACACAAAAAGGATGTTATTCTGAGTCTTTCTGCCTAATTTCCAAACCAAGAAGTTTGGATAAATTCAGATTTTTCTTTTTGAAGCCAATTTGAACCTCATTTGTCCATCATTATTATAGAAACCACCTCACACAGTGTGCTTGTTTTGGGTCCAAATTTATTTGAGCCTGATATTTATGTCCTGGAACATCTGGGAAACTAGAACTGCATAAAACTAAATGGTTTCATGTGCAAGTAACGTTCATTTTAACACACACAACTGCACTGAAAAGTTACTTTAAATTATACTTTCAAACAAATGCCAGATCTCAAATTGAATTTTAGTGTTTTGGTTCAGACTAAAAATGTGATTTTGAAGCTAATGCTGCAGTTGTTACCACACAATCTAGACCTTTTTTTCAGGGCCAAGCTAAACCAATAGCTCATCTCCATGTGCTCACCAAATGTTGTCCAGCCCCTAATGGGGATGCAAAGCCCAAGCTACCATATCTTGGTTAGACAGCTTTGAACTGTGTGCTTTGTGGGCACATTCAGTCCAGAGGAACAAACAAAATTTTGTCCAGGATAAATCACTGAATGACTTGCAGCAGACATAGTGCCCTCGATGTCAATTGCCTTGATGTAATAATTGTTCCTACCGGTTCAAATTACTCACTAATGTAGACATAGCAGGTTTTTAGTAACTGAGATACGTTTTGTACACCGCATTAAAATATTAAAAAATCCTGACTCAAAAGCCAGAGGTAGGCTTGAAGTTCCTGTCCATCCCTGGGCATCAGGTACGAGACAGTAAATAGTTACAATTAAATCTTTGATCTAATAACTTTTACAGTTCAGTTTTAATGTGAGATTCCTAAGGAACAAGAGCCTATTTTCAAAACTGCTTCAGATACTGTTTGAGATAGTTGCAATTAAATTCCATAGTGCCATGAAGAAAGTTCAGCAGATTTTCTTTTATTTGTAATAAAGGTCTTGCAGTGCATCTAAGCATGATTACTAGGCTTGATATCTGTCTAGGATTAGGTAGCATGAAAATAGTACACCAAGTTTGCTTATAGCTCAATTTTGTACGTTGTGTTTGGATAAAACCTGAGATTGGTGGGTGTAAAGCTGATTTATACTTAGTTCAGTAGACAGTATAAAGCCAAGGACTTTTATCAGTAAAAGCATGATTCATTGAGCCTGACATGACTTGTTGAAAACATGTGCTTATGGAGTTGCTGGAAACTGCCTGGGTTTCTGTCAGATTGCCTGGGCGGGGACTGTGTGAAAGACTGTGGCCCTGAAACTGGTGCTCTGGCTTTCCAGTAGGACCTAGGCCTTTGGGGAATGGGGAACAAGGGCAGACCTGGCAGGCCACTGACCAGGACACTGGCACACCTGAGTGAGCTGCTGGGGAGATTTGCATTATTGGTACTTCCAACTGCTTCTCTCTGAACCTGCCCTAAATTCCTGTCTGTGCAGGTCCCACCAGTGAAGAGGAGGGTGAGTGTCCACACTTGCTGAGTGGCCTGTCTGCTCCTTTTTAGGGGTGGAGACCACACCAAAACTTTCAGTATTCCCCAGTGGGATTTTAGCATTATATATAATTTCAAAAAACTAAGATTAGATTAAATTATCCCAGTATTTCTGCTTGCATAGAATATACATTTATTTTGGTGAAATTCACACTGAAAACAAATTAAAAGGACAAAAGTTTCTTCAAAATTTGGAAAAAAAAAGGAAAATTTGCTTTTTCACTAATTCAAGGATGAATATGAAAAAGAGCTATACGTATAAACACACATGTCCATACAGACATATATAACCATATTCTGGCAATTCATAGGATATTACCAACCAAAACAGAAAAGCAACAAGGCCTTAGTAGAATCTAGTTAGTGGATGTTCTACAATTTCTTTAACAAATGTAATAACAAATGCAAGAGCAAGGTTAGCGTTACAATGCATTTTGGAATTGAAAACAGGAACATGAAAAGCAACTGGAACAAGGAACCACAGGACAGCAACATAGACCTATGGAAATGCAAAGTAGAAAGCTGGGACTTAGGGGGCGAGGGTTTTTCAATGTTCTTGAAACTCTAAGCAAACATTTCTCTTATTTCTCCTGTTTCAAGGAAATATAATTATTTAGCATTGTTACTCTGCCAATTTTACTTTCTAATGACAACTATTTATCAGAAGTTTAGCTCACCTTAAAAAAGAGTTAAAATATATATTTTCTCATTAACATTTAAAACTGGCTGATACATTAGCATCTCCCTTATGAGGAAAGGCTGAGGGAGCTGGGTCTCTTTAGCTTGGAAAAGAGGAGACTGAGGGGTGACCTAATCAATGTTTATAAATCTGTGAAGGGTGAGTGTCAGGAGGATGGAGCCAGGCTCTTCTCTGTGACATCCAGTGATAGGACAAGGGGCAATGGGTTCAAGCTGGAACATAGGANTCTATATTGATTTATTTTTTTTTCTTTCAAATAAGCATACGTGCAACAGGTCAGCTAGATCAGGTCACATCTTTTAGAAACACTTGTTTTTCCTTTTAAGCTAAATGCTGGAATGAATGTGTTCAGTATCTATTAAACTCTTGAGCCTGTACAACTGATTTAAATGAGTGGCAGAAGTGCCGTGCTACGTATCTCTAATAATCTAGAAACCTTCTTGCATCTTAGCACACCAATTAGATCGTGACCCTGAAGAGAAACTTGAAAACACTCATTGTAAGGCACTTCTTATATTCAAAATTCAATTGCTTCAATTAAAAAAAAAACCACTCTTTGCCACATTAAAAATAAAGTATAATAATGATAAACAACTTGACAGAAGAATACATTAGAGCAAACTGCTTTTCAAAAGCATAGAATCTCCGCTTTCCTGTCTTTTATTGAGGAGGTTAATTGATGTTCAAGTATACCCGTTGAATCATACAAACAAGGTAAATATTCAGAAGTGGGCTATCTTTTGGGAACTCTAATAAAGAACCTACTGTCTTTGTTCTCAAAACTAAGCAACCTCCTTTCTCCCCCCTAAATCCAACTCCATTAGTGGAGCTCACTTCTATGAAACACACTGTCTGAATTATGCACAAATATACCTCACTGTAGATTTGCTTTTACCATTAACATTGTAGGAGGCTTAGTTAAATGCTTTTGAGACAACATTTTCTGTACATGCCACCATACGCTTGAGAGGTGTGTTCAAAACATTAATTTAAAAAAACAAAGTCTAGAAAGATGTAAAATCTAATCTAGACTGATTGATAAAAGCCTGCACTTACTTTCCAATTTCTACAGTATAATTACTTAAAGATAATCATATTTTTGATGAAGTTAAAAAGAAGCAGATTTGGCCTATTTTTGTACTTATACACAAATATCTGCTTTAATCACTTTTTATGGTGAGCGCTTTTGTGTTTATTTCAGACTAGGACTGTCACCACTCATTATTTAGGCATGATTGGCATTTCACCTCACTATAGTGGATGGTCAAGAGAGGGTTTTTGTGATTCCCTGAAAAGGAACACCAGCTAGGTAGAGTCAGACAACGACTCGAGGAACAATACAAAACAATTTTATTTACCTCAGCAACTGTAAAAACGTCACAAATCAGCTTCTCAGAGTCAAGCACCAAATCACACATCAATTATCAGCAGACATCACTTATTCATTTAGCAAGCACCAAATAATGCTCAGTCATTATTTGAAGGCAAAAATTAGACAGAAGAAAGAGTATGAAAGAGTTGAAAAGCAAGAAAGGGGGCAGAAAGACAGAGAGGCACAAACACAGAGACACAGAGACAGCATCACCAATCCCTCATTCCAGCACGTGTCTTCTCTTTAGGCAGAAACTTCAGGCAGAAGTCTTAACTTCAGGCAAAAACTTCAGGCAGTAATCCCTTCCACGGAGTACTGACGGGTTGGCAGGGAGTACAGTCTGGGCTCATCTTTTATACTGTTCTGGGACCACACCTTGGGCATGGGGGGTGGGGGAAAGGGGCTTCATCCATGTCACCTTTGGGGTTGACTTTGGGGGGCACAACAGCCCTGCATACAGGTTAGCTTCATGGGGGCAGCAGCTGATTCTCCACTGGGGAGACAAACTTCAACCCTCAGCAACTTCAAGAGGCGTGCCTATCACTCAAAATGTTAACAACTTGCTAATGTTTGTTCACAAATGAACTTTTCTTCCCACACATTCTACCCAAACCCTTTGTAGACATGGTGGCACCTTTTCTTTAGAAATATTCTGCCTGGATGCTCTGCCCATTGTTTGAGACGTAAGCATGGATAAACAACATAACCTGTGAGGGGATGGGTAGGGGTCCAGTCTATGACAGTTGGAAATATATTGCAATGCATTACAGAATACACAAAACAATATTCCAAAATTACTAATTATCAGTTTGAAACCTATATATCTCAGCTATAACATAATGCTGTGGTTCATTACCTGCATATACACTCTGTTCAAGTACTAATGGCTACGTGCAGATATTCCAAATGACTTCATAAGCACAGGAGCACAGACTGTTAAGCAGTGATTAATTTCTGCAAGGCTATGGGAGGTCCCATAATTCCTTAATGGTGCCAAAGTGATGTATAGCATGAGCACATACATTGTCTGGCTCAGCAAAATGCCCATGGGAAGTATCAGGGATCTATCTCCTTGATGAGTTCTTTTGGAATTTAAATCACCTTGAAAAACAAGCTATGGACAAGAGTCTTCCATGTAGGTGTGCTTTGTTTGAAAGAAAATAGTTCCTTTCTCTTAAAGGTATAACAGTTCTTCTTGCAATGCTCATATGGAGGATGTACAAAAAGATTGTGTCTTTTATTAAAAGCCCTGAGTACCATTGAAGGATGGTGGTTTCTGCCTTTTTTCCTTAGTTTACTTTGTCTTCTTTGGTTTCCATGATACTCTATGTGTCACTTAATAAGCACCTTCTCAACAGTCAGACTGACAGCCAGTTTTTATCTAAGACAACTAAGCATGTTTCTACAGCAATCAAAATTACTCAGTGATGTGCTCCAAGTTTTAAGTGAGCTAGCAGGAGTGACATTATGATGCCAACTGGAACATGACACCTACAACACAAGCTAATTGCTACAAGCTAGGTAATAAATAGGTAAGTTTTATTCTGTTTTGATACAGTGGCAACTCTGAGTCCTTATAGACCAGGTCACTTACTCACCTCAAACAATATTTTTTATGCCTTGACGAGTTCTACTGAAATCAATGAGATTTTCATCAGCATAACACTCCAACCTAGATAAGAATAGTAGTGTTTAGGTCTAGATAATGGTATTCACTGTGTTTCCATTCCTCACACCTGCCTAGTGATTTGGGAATCAATAGTCAAATTGCTACTGTAAAATCAACAAAATCACTTGACAAGCAAGTTGCACTTCAGTGAGTGAAGATTTGGAATTCATTTGGCCCCATTTACCTCAACATTTTTAGGGCAATTCAATTGTTTTGCTTAGTACTACTCAGCTCTGGTACACTGTACACCAAGGTCAAATTGCTACCAAAGCCAGGAACCACAAACATCAGTTAACAGGATATTGTAACACATTGCATGAAAGCCATAGAGAGGAACAAGCCTCTGAAACATGCTGCTATGCCATCAGTGCACAGTTCCTCTTGAGGCCTAGTGTAGGACTTTGTGTTTCCATCTCAGTCTTAATGCACTTTGCTGTTTATAGCATAGTTCACCTCTGAACTTGCTGGTCATAGAATGCCAGATGGTGTGTTGATTCGCAGCATGGACAAACATAGCTGGATAGAAGTCTCTGGTTTCATTTGTACTTCCCACTTAAGACAGTAAATTTGAATTTATAGCCCAAAGGATTTGAAGGCTATACTGCTTTATACCCAAACATGAACTTTTTTTTGTTATTTAAGGTTTTTCAAAAAATGTTTTGTTTTCTATGATACAGTTCCTTTCATTGAAACAACTATGCTTGTCTTTTCTCTCCTGTAAAATGATAATTTTTAGCATTCAATTGGATTTGTAGCATTTTAAAATGCGTATGATTGGATTAAGCATAATCAAACCTTTGTTGTGTCTTTAAAGGATATATCAATTACCATGAG
Source organism: Syrrhaptes paradoxus (assembly GCA_013400615.1). NCBI lineage: Eukaryota > Metazoa > Chordata > Aves > Pterocliformes > Pteroclidae > Syrrhaptes > Syrrhaptes paradoxus. Next base: position 69,698 of record VZTO01008076.1, on the reverse strand, counting down.
GTTTTAAAGAAAGATATTCAAGACTTTTAATAATTTATAGAAGTAAAGGGTGTAAAACCTGCTTAGGTAGTAGTAGACTAGAAATATCAAACAACATAATGTCTTCTTCTTACCCCAACCCAAGGCGAGGCTGGTTGAGGCTTTGAGCAACCTGGTCTAGTGGGAGGTTTGAACTTGATGATCTTTAAGATCCTTTCCAACCCTAACCATTCTATGATTCTATGATTCTTAACAAAGTTTGCATCAGAGCTTTTGTTGAAGATGTAGGAGGAGTTTATACAGTCTTTCATGTTTAGTGGTACAGGATTGATCAATGGAGACTGAAAATGAGAAGAAAACAGAAGCTGTATGATTAACTTGTCATGAATGTCTACAGAACAACACCTGGAGTAGTAAGATTGGTCTTCACAGATGAAAAGGAATCCAGGAAAGGGATAAAAATTTAGGGTTTGTATATAAGTTTGCAAATAACTTTTGACTTTCTAGTGACATTGTATCTTACCTGAGCCAGTGCTTAGAAAATCATAGTCCATTGAACACTGAGAATTTGGGAAAGTTAAGCTTACCTGTGCCCATGGCATGTAGATTACAAAGTTGAGATAATCTGGTTTTGATATAGACAGGGTTGAAGTAGTCAATTGATGAGTGTTTTAGAAAGAGTAGTGGTGGTTGTTTTTAATCTGATGGAAAATAAGTGCTTGTGCTTAGAGACCTTTATGCCTAGTTCAGCAGACAATGTAATTGCTTTTGCATGGCTGTCCTCCATAAATAACTGCGATGGTTTGTTGGTTCATCTCACAAATTAATTTCAAACAGATCCATCCAGACAATCAGAGGTAGCAAACAGATGGAAAGAAGAATAGGTTATTGTCAGAGAAGGAAGAGGCTTTCAGACATCTGTGGCCTTCCTCTGTCAATGTCTCCCTTAAAGTGTTATTCCTGATCAGGGTAACTTTCATGACTGTTTAACTAATAGTTCCAGAGATTATTAGCTAATTTAGACTTTGTCTTTGGTTTTAATTGCTCACACTTGTCACGCACAAAGAAGCAGAGTGAGTGTATGTAGGTGTCACCAGTTGTCTTGGGAGGAGACCTTCAGTCACCAGGACAGAGATTCAGGAAATAGTGGAACAGCTCCAAAATAATAATTTTTGTCTATGCCTCTGCATGTTTTTCTGCAGTGTGTTCTGTTGTTTCTTTTACAAAATACAATCACACAGGTGGATGTCTTGTTGGTTATCTGTTTTGTGTTTCTGTATTTTATATCACACATCTTTCTGATAAAAAGCTCTTTCTGAAGATCCATTGAAATAAATAGTGAGACTTCCCTGTACTTAAGTAGGGCAATGAATTCACCAAGAACATTTAATAAACTTCTCTTTGAAAGGAAAATACTGTTTATATTTCAAAAGTCTTTGAGGCAATGGAAATGTTTGGATTCCTAGATGGCAGCAGTCACCAAGCCTATTTCTTACTCAGTTGACCCTTGTCACCTTCATTTCGTGTAGACACAAAGTTACGGGTTTAAATGAACCTTCCTTCCCTCTTTTTAAGAAGACACAGAAGACATTTTCTATAGACATTTTTGTATTTTCGTATTCATGGCAACTGACCGGAAGTCAAGTAACTTGGGGAATGTGTGTGCAGCTTGTGATCACAGGAAAAGCATTCTGCTTTTTAGATAAATGATTTGTTTTCTGGACTAAATTTGATCAATTAACTTATTTTTTCTAAATATGTGCTTTATTTTCTAACTATGTTTTTACATTCCTTTTTTGTTGTGATTTTTTGCTTTTTACCCTTTCTGGGCTGCATAGAGTAGAAAAAAATAACAGGATTACTAAGCAAGATTCACATAAATAAAAAAAAAAAATTCCAAACTTTCATAACTAATCATGTCAGTCACAGAGACTTTTGAGAAACACAGAATTATTTTCTTTCAATTGTTCTACAAGAGGTACAGAGCATCAGCTTCTATCGTTTTTACTTTTATCTCGTTTGAATGACATTATGAAATAGTGAGAAATATAGCTTCAGTCAATTTGTGAGTCATAATCATGACACAATGTTATATATTGATTTATTCATTTAATTAAAAGCAATTTCAGAGCCTCACCCCAGGAAGTTCAGAGTGCTTTTAACTCTAATTAATATCTCAAAGATAGGAGAAATAGGTGAGGAGAGACCAGGCTTTGTGAAATACAGAATCTAAACTAACTAGGTAAAACTGAGAAGGAGATAAAAGATTAATGGAATTTCTGATACTACTATGCTGTTTCAAATAATGCAGTGTGTAGCAGCTGCAGCTTCAGATACAGTCCTGGCTACATTGGAGATAATAGCAATGTTGTGCTTAAATTTCTGTGAAGTATCAATATTGCATTACTAACCTTCTAATAAATGTTACTGAGCCATCTAACAGCCCTTGTTTTATCTGTGTGGTCATCAGCCAACATGCATCTTCCTGTGCTTCATAACAGACTTACTTTCTTGAATGAATGCCTCAACTATATTTCAGAAGTTCTTGCCTGCAGCTGATACTAGTCTTTTTTGTCATTTCCATGCCGCTACAGAGTGGCAGTGCCTTGGTGCTGTTTTGGGCAGGGTAACAGAGGGGTACAGGCTGTGCACCCAAATCTGTTCTCTGCTTGGTTTTGGTGTAAATTCCAATGTGGAACTCCAACTAGCTGTTTTAAATGACTTTAGGTGATCCTAGAGATAAATAGAACAAAAAGAATAAACTTCTGGTGGTTTTGATTATGTTGAACAGTTCCATTCTTTTAAGAGATGAAGGCTTGGGCTATTTTTTCAAGATAAGCTAGTGTTTGTTATTCCTTTTTCCTCTTATACTTTTTCAAAAGATCCAGAAAATGGCCTTGTAAATTCATGCTCATGATGCACTCTATCAGGCACTGGTTTCTTAAGTCAGTTAAAACAACATTATTGTTATTGCTGTTGTTATTATACTGCAAATTATAACTTGGTGATCACCACTTACTTGTAAAACACAGCAAATAAAATAATAAATAACTTTTTTTTTTTTGTTGGCAACAATATACCTGTAATTTTGCTTCACAAAAATCTTAAACATTACAAATCTAGTGCCCAAAACCTAAATCCTGGCTCTCCTGTTGTCTTCAACTCATATGTTACTCTTTTAAGAATGTCATACTACAACAGTATAATAGCAGTAAAGGGGAAAGCAGTTAATATTGCATAATGTTGAGTAGCAAAATTGTACAATACTCCTCGTGAAAATTTTACATTAATATTAGTCTTCCAGTATGAAAGACAAAATCATCATAGTGGGACATTTTCACAGGTACAGTCCTGATTTATCTGAAAACAAATAGCTCAATTAATGCCAGTGTTTATGTAGCAGAAGGATACTGTTGTCCATAGCAGCAATGATCTTTTTTTTCCAATCAATGTCTTGTACCATGGACACTTATTTGTATTATTTTGCTGAGTATTGTGCTTTTAAAAGTCTACTTCTTAAGGCATCCTATGACACTTTTTGTTCATCATCCATAAATAAAAAACTCCCCATTTGCTTGTCTAAGATTAAGTGAAATTAAAAATTGAATCTGTCTTTTCTGCACAACACTTGAACATCCAGGTGTTTGTCACAGTATGAGAAATCTAAAATAATAGAAAGGAAATATGATAACGATAAGAATGAATATGTAGAGTGCCAAGAGTATCCATCATATTTGAGAGAGGCACTCTGGTGAACTTCCAGCGGACAGGAAAAGGGGAAACATAACCCCCATTTTTAAAAGAGGAAATAAAGAAGACCCGGGAAACTACAGGCTGGTCAGTCTCACCTCTGTGCCTGGCAAGATCATGGAGCAAATCCTCCTGGAATCTATGCTAAGGCACAAGGAAAACAAGCAGGTGACAGGTGATAACCAACACGACTTTACCAAGCTAAAATCGTGCCTGACAAATTTGATGGCCTTCTATGAGAGGGCCACGGCGCTGGTGGATAAAGGAAGGGCAACTGACATAATCTGCTTGGACTTGTGCAAAGCCTTTGAC
>VZTO01008076.1:45199-65389 GCA_013400615.1 Syrrhaptes paradoxus | reverse complement strand
ACATAAAAAAGACATGGACCTGTTGGAGACAGTCTAGAGGAGAGCCATGAAAATGGTCAGAGGACTGGAGCACCTCCCCTATGAGGACAGGATGAGAGAATTGGAGTTATTCAGCCTGGAGAAAATAAGGCCCCGAGAAGACCTAATAGCAGCCTTCCAGTACCTGAAGGGGGCCTACAGGAGAGATGGGGAGGCACTCTTTATCAGGGAGTGTAGTGAGAGAACAAGGGGTAACGGGTATAAGTTAAAAGAGGGTAAATTTAGACTAGAAATTAGGAAGAAATTTTTCACTATGAGGGTGGTGAGACACCGGAACAGGTTGCCCCAACCCTGGAGGTGTTCAAGGCCAGGCTGGATGAGGCTTTGAGCAACCTGGTCTAGTGGAAGGTATCCCTGGCGTCAGGGGGTTGGAAGTCTATGATCTTGAAGTTCCTTTCTGACTCTAACCATTCTATGATTCTATGACTTCAGGTTCTTCAGATGGTCTCAGACCTCATCTTCTCCTATAGCAGGTGCTTCTCCATTCTTCCACTCCCTGCCTTTGCCTGCTGTGACTTGGTTGGTGTGACTTGAGCAGTTGTCGGTGAAGACTGAAGCAGAAATGTCATTGAGTACCTCAGCCTTCTCCATATCCTGGGTCTCCCATTTCCTTCCAGAGAGGGTCCACACTCTCCCAAGCCATCCTTTTATCACTGATGTACCTATAGAAGTTTTTCTTCTTGCCCTTGTTATCCCTGGCCAGATTTAATTCTATCAGGGCTTTTGCTTTCCTCATCTGATCCCTGGCTGCTTGGACAGTTTCTCTGTGTTCTCCCTTGCTTCCACTCTGTAGGCTTCCTTTCTGTGGTTCAGTTTGTCCAGGAGTTCCTTGTTGATCCATACAGGCCTCCTGGCCTTTTTGCCTGACTTCTCTTTGTTGGGATGCATCGCCCCAAGTCTGGAGGAAGTGATCCTCGAGTATCAGCCAGCTTTCTTGGGCCCTCTTCCCTCCAGGGATTTATCCCATGGTACTCTTCCAAGCAGATCCCTGAAGAGGTGAAAGTCTGCTCTCCTGAAGCTGAAGGCAGTTTGCTGTGCACTCTCCTCACTGCCCATAGGATCTTGAACTCCACCACTTCATGGTCACTGTGTGGTCACTGAAATATAATCTAATATAACCAAAGAGCAGAACTGTGGCAAAAGTTCTTATACTCCATAAATAATGAGTGGGAATGAGTAAAAATATAAAAAATATATATGGTGGAAACTAATATCTGGCCAACAACAGACTTTGAAAGATATTCCTATATAATCTTAAACAATTCTTGATAATGGACAAATTTTATTTAGAAAAATCTATGTCTCTTTGCAGAAAAAATCTTAAAGAAAGCTATACTCCCTAGATTTATCAAGTAAATGTTATTCTGTATCTCATCCAGCTGCATTCAAAATTGAAAAAGAAAACTAGCAATTCTTGCATGGGTGAAGTGAGACTTTAATGAATAGCAATGGATATATTCCTAACTTCTTGTGGAATTGATCTGAAAAATGCGTGTGTGCAACAATAATTTATGCTAATTTGATTTATGAGTCTAAGTACCCAAGCAACCAGATAAGACTTTATATTCATACATTCCCTTAATTACAGACCACATGTTTTCTTGACACATTCTGGTTTTTTTGGTGTATTTTTTGTTTTTTTTTTCATGAACGATAGGAAAATCTAGTAAATTAGATGTATTTTTTCTTGTATTCCAAAGAATGGCTTATATGTTAAATCCACTAATAATCAGCAGTGGTTAAACTCTTTTTTTGTTGTTGTTGAATGCATCTCATTTTTTCCTTCACTTTTGCTTAACGGTTAGTTTCTGTGTTTTGCAGATGAGACAACTCCCATAACAGCCTGAACACAAAAGGTGTAATACTTAATTACAGCATGAATCACCAGTAAATTCTACTTTAATACCTTCTGTATGTACAATAAAGGGGAATTGAAATATTTTTTTTGTGTGTCAACGTTCTCTCTCCTTTTACTTCATTAAATCAAGATGATATAAGTCCCAGGAGACAGGAGTGCAAACTTTAAAGCTGTATTGATTTAACCTTCCCTTTCTGAATATTTCATAGTTCTATAATGTGCAAATGCACTCATGCACAGAACAAAGGATTGCACTTTTCTCTTATTACACAAGAAGGGCCATATGACACTATTTATTATGCCATTTAAACAATATTACATAGGAAAACACATGTGGATATTTTGTCATTTTATAAATGTCAAGGAGGACTGATATAACACTATTTTTCTAGTGAAATTTTCATTAAGAAGATCTTTTTCAAACTGCAACTTTCTTGAAGGATTATAAAGCCATTTGTTAATAACAATTTCAACGACCTTTTCTACCTTCTCCTTAATTTGGTGTGGCTTTGTTTGACGAAAGGGTATTTTACTCAGTGCTTCACAATTTTCTGTTTTGTTCCAGATTATTTTCAGTTCTTAAATTTCAACATCCCCATAATTTTCATAACAGACAAGTTGGGGAAGATTTTTGGGTGGATTATCGCATCTATAATGGCTGCTGTGTACTCTGGCAGCAAAAAAAATCCTGGAAATTGCACGTACTGAGGCCCGGAGGAACCCCATAGTGGTTTGTATGGAGGTTATGATTCTTCTCAAATCCTCTTTGTAAAAGCATCATCAAACAAACCCACAACAATCAGAGAATTTCATTCTGATATGAACATTTTCTTGATTAGTACATGTTCTGTTTCCAAAAATTGATATCTAAATTGATTTTATAATTAAAGCCTTTTTTTTTTTTCTGAAACAGAAATGCTGCTGCTTCTTGCAATAGGAATCTGATGTTGACAATTTCACTACCAGTAGTGGCAGAGTTTAAACCAATAAGGAGACCTGTTTCTAGTATGTAAAAACCTCTGGTGGGACATTTATATTTTAAAGTCTCATTCTGGGATGATTAAAAGTGTAAAATATTATGTCAAAATTTACAATATCATTCATGTTTCCAGTTCTGTAGATTTTAAAAAATCATAAATATAATCAAGATTATCTACACCTAACCTGACATTCAAATATCAGACCCTTTTTCTTGTCAACGTGTTTTTCTCAAAAATATTTTTATTGGAGTGATATCAGCTGGTGTGAACAGAACCTTTGCCTTTTTTTCCTCCATTAATAATATATTATCTCAGGTGTTTTGGAAGAATCAGTGCAGTATTTATCTCCATGCAGTTTCATTATGCTACAGTAACATGAACAAAACGGTGGAACTTAGTCTGAGGTTACTTAGTCTGAGGTTACTTAGTCTGCCCCACTACCATCTGTAAGATGTCACTCAGTCTTAACAAGAAAACTGTTTGCTTTAATGACAGATGAAGTCTTTTACTGTATCAAGACAACTTTTTTAAAATATATTATTACATTTACAACCTCAAGCTTGACTCAGGTTTTCCTAGAAGTTATTTCTCCAGGAAAATGAGAGAGAAGCAATCTGTCATTTATTTACAAATGTGTATTTTTTTTGTCTGTGTACTACACCACAGGCTGTCAGTCTGCGGAAGACACATGGTAGTTATGCTCTGACTAGGGCCTTACAGCTCTGCTTTTAAGCTACCTTTGGTTTCACATATACATATGTATATACATAAGGTAAGCTCTATTTGAAGTGTGACAAATGCTCGTCACCTTCACTACCTGCCAAAATATAGCCTTATAAAATTATAATAAAATAGAGTCAGGGAAACTAGCAGTAAAAATGAGACAGTCTGCTACTATATGAGTCCACATGAGACTTATTATTGGATTCAATGGGATTAATTTTTGTTACAATACACCAAAGTCTAAAAGTTGGCAAGATTTATTTCTTAAATATTCACATTTGTGTGGATAGTTTGCACGATACTTCAGTTTCTCTAAAAGAGATTGGGAAGGTCTTAAGTAATAATTCCCGTATTTCATGTATATTAGGACTTCACCCTCTGAAATTTATCATGATTCATAAGTTTCTCCTGGGTCTCCCCAATGATCTCTTGTCCTCTTTTCATATCAGGAATAGAAGAAAGCCTAAAAAGATTCATGTGTTTTTCACTTTTTTTTAAGCTCTAGACCTTAATCTCCCAGTGCTGAAGCTAGCCCAAGTGGTGCAAAAAGTGATCATCATCCCAGTCAGATATCAAACAAATCAGATATCACACTGGAGTTAAAAGTGAATAAAATTGTAGATGGCCATTTCTTTACTAAGAAAACCCAGCAAACCGCAACATTAATATTTTCCTTGATTTTAAAAAATCTTTTAAAAAACAAGGTACTAACGTAACTTTCCTCTGCAGTCTCAGTCCTTGGACCCAATTCTCTGTTGTGTGATCAAATCCAGCATCTAAAGAAGCATTCATCTGTCAGATCATGGGCTGAATAATTGTACATATTAGCAGACAGTTGTCTGTACATGATATTTGTTCCTCTTCCCTCTTGCACTTCATTACAGAAAACCTGGGGTGTTTTTTTCCTTATAAAGTATTTCCTCAGAAAATCTCAACCCTTCAGTTTTACATAATTTCCTGTATACCAAACTTTATGTTGTTTGATAAGTTGCCTTTTAAATTAGTTTTTACTCAGAACATTTTCTGCTTTTTCATTGGAGCTGTGAAAGACTGAGTGCTGTAAAAGATCATCTTTTACAGCTCCTGACTGGAATTAAGCGAGTCCTGCAGACTGGCTGTAGCCAGATCCAAAAGCGCTGGTTATAAATTTACAACGCAAACATGCTCCTTTGAAGGGGTGACATACTTCATGTGCATCAGCAACATGCATCCAGCACGTGCATCCAGCAACTATGCTACGCAGGGACACTCCACTTTATTGATCTCCTCCCACATCAACTATATCTCACCTTAATTCTGGTTTGCAACAATGTGCCAGGAAGCCTCAGGAAAAGTGGAAAGCTAAACAGTTTTCCCCAAGGTCATCCTCAATAAGGGCAGCTTGCCAGAGTTCAAATTTATTGTTTATAATAAATCTAGGTAAATAAAGCTGCAGAGACTTCCCCTCCCTGCGCCATCCCCCCTCACCTTCCCCCTCCCCCCCCTTAAATAAGGTTAAACTAACTATCTAATCACATTTGCAAGCATTTAGTAAAGGAGTCAAAGATTTCTTTTGCTGTATTACTTCAGCATGCAATTAAAACACAGCATTCAAAAAGGGAAAATATTTAAGAACATAATTCAAAGCAAAACATCTTGTTGAAAAGGAACATTTTAAAAATATTTTTCTATCAGGAAGCATATTGCAAATGTAACTACTGGTAGAATATAGATGTGAAAACACACAAATGAAACTACATTTGATGCATTTCAGTGCTATGGATTACTGGGTTTTGGGGAACTACACAAGTTGTAAAGCTTTTATTGTTAACATTGGTCATTTATTTATTTAAAAATTAGAAGTATCAAAGGACTGAAACATAAGGAATCATCTGGTTACAGGAATTATGAGTGACCCTGTTATGTATTTAAAATAATTCAAATTTTACGAAAACTATTGAAGAAAGGACTAAGAGGCAAAATAAACATAAGCCATGAGCAAAATCCAAGTACAGGATTCCTTGACTCTATTAAAGGGTTACACTTTTAAAAAAATACAATTACTTTTAATTTGCAATTTGTAAAATTAAAATATCATAAGTAAGTGGAGTATAGAAAGTGTGCATGCCAATATTCAACCTTTACATAACAGAGTAGTTGTGGCGGGTTGGCCCTTGGCTGGGAGCCAAACCACACACACCCGCTCACACAGTCCCTGCCCCCACCCAATGATAGGGGAGAGAATTAGAGAGGTAAATGGCAAAGAGGACTCGTGGGTTGAGATAAGGACAATTTAATGACTAAACTACAATAATATTGGAAATAATACTATATACAAATATGCAATGTGATACACAGTAATTCTGCCCCTCCCCACCCGATGATCAAAGGCCCAGCCCACTCCCGGCCAATAACCCTGGAGGATGGAGGGAATGGGTGATACACAATGATACTGCCCCCCCCCAGCTGTTCATTAGCTGTTGCCAGCAGAAACCCAACGATACTGCCCCCCCCAGCTGTTCATTAGAACCCCAGAAACCGCACTCACAATTTCCCCAAAAGGGGGGGGGAAGAGTAAGGGGGGGGGGGGTGCGCCGCTCCCGGAGGCACTCACGGAACGGAGATAACAGCCCAAGCGTCCCAGGCCGAGAGCTGACCGAATCAGGGAAAAAAAAACCAGCTAATGATCTCCCTGGAGAGGGAGGATCCCGGAGGCACTCACGGAACGGAGATCGGAGATAACAAGCGTCCCGGGCCGAGAGCTAATGGCGTCCGGGGGGGGGGAAAGAAAAACAAGGCCTTGGGAGAGCGAATGCAGGGAGCCCAAGGGAAGTGAAAAAGCCAGCTCTCCCGGAAGGGTTCTCACCTATATACTGGGTATGACGTGCATGGGATGGAATAATTGGTCAGTCTGCTTTTCAATCTTGACCTAAAAGCAAGTCCCAAGCTAGAAGCCGGACTGTCTCTTCCCCCTCCCTCTGTCTATGAGGAGAAGAGAGACCGAATGTATTTGTCCTTGAAGGTATCCTAGCAATAACTATAAACATTCTTGTCGGTATCAGCTTTTCTCCTGAGCAGGAATTCAAAACATAGCTTCTTGCTAGCTATTTATGAAGAGAAGGGAGAAAAGGAAAAAAAAATTAGCTCCCCTCTGCTTAACCCACTACAGTAGTAGTCACTTAATATTTGATAAGAATCAAACCTAAGGTTTAATAAACATATTTTTTCATTATAATTAGGTTACAAATTTGGATCATGTTTTTTAAGTCCACAGTGAAATTTTCACAAAGCACATTTCCATTTTTTTTGGCTTGAGTTTCAACCCTTACAATGAAAACAAACATAACAAATACCTACATATTATTTATTAGTTGGGAACGCAATAAAATCAGGCTTCTAATCAGCAATACGCACAGCACTCTAATTTTAACAGTAGAGAAGAGTAAAGAAGATATTAGCAACATCTGTGTGAAACTTCAGCAGGCCTGGGAATTGTTGTGAACCAGCATGTCGTGAACATGTTGTGAACTCAGAGACAAAAAAAGCTGAAAAAAAAAAGGCTCTGCGCAGCATTGCTTATTGAGCTAACAAGGCTTATTTTGGACATGAGGAACTATCCGTGTGGGGAATAGTGAAAGATCAGAAATGTTAGCTGGGAAAAAAAAGATAGCAAGATAAAGTTTTAAATTGAAAGAAAAAGAACATTTTGGGGAAAAATATTTCCAGGACACAGTAAAGCTTGGTGGGAGAGTGGGATAATATACAATCTTGTTCCAGTGTTTAATTTTCTGCTTCAACGTCCTCTCTGGTCATGCCTCCCTAGATTTTCAGGCATTTCTGCTTTTTCATAAAAGTATTATGAAAATGAGGAGACAAGCCATCCACTTGCTCTTATTTCCTCAAGAGCTGCTTGCCTCTTAGCTACACTCAGTGAGAGGAAAAAAAAATGGAGAAGGCAAACAAGGTCCAAAGGGACTCACAGAATAAAGGTTCTATGTAATAAGTTAGGTTATAAGCCATTTCTGGAGAAGCTGAAGGAGACTGAAGAAAAGTTAGCTAAGTTGGACAGCCCTGAGATGGTTCTATGTTTAGGTTAAGTTACCTTGAAGTTAATGTTCTTCTAAATTTACAGAAATATTCTTCTAATTCTATAAGGCTCTTTTAATGTGACATATGTGCAAATCACATAGCAATTTCAAATAACATGCTGCAGTTTTTTTATAGGAAGGGTCCCAATGGTGGTTACCCTAACAAAAAAAAAAAAAAAAAAAGATTATTACAAGGCAAAAGATGGTTACAAAATATCACCCATGTTACTTCAGGCAGCGGATTAATTAATGCTGAAAATCCATGTACTGATCAGTTCCAGTGCGGAAATGTTGACTTGTGACAAATATGATGCCTACATTATTTGTATTGCAACCTGGATCTGTCAGAAGAATTGTTTTCAAGCTACTTTTTTTACAGATATAGCATGTCTTTATAGTAATTTTGTAGATAAGCACAGCTAAATGTTCAAGGAATAGAAAGATTTTTCTCATTTTCACGATTACAGTATTTGGTTTTAATGAGAACCTCAGAGTTAATCTTTGTGTACCTTCTTATCTGATTTTGCTCTGCTGAGCTTTTGAAACATAAATGTCCTGGAGCACAATACCAGTAATAGTAAAAGATGGGAGGCAGATATCATGCCAGTCAATCTGTTCTCTTTGATGCCCACTGCTAGAGACAAAGCAAAATGCCTGCTTTTCATCATGAAACTGACCCCTCCACCCAAATGCTATTACCATAAAAAACCTCTACGGGGGGTGATGAACATTTTCTGTGTGTCCACATTAACACAAGAAAAGGGAAACTGAGGAAGGTGGATTTTTTGGATGGAGATGTTGTTGTAGCTAAACCATCAGGACAGGCAAGTTTTTCCCCTCATCTAACAAAATTCAAATTTCAAGGACTTGGAACTGCATCATTCAGGGTCCTGTCAATGGGGTAAAGCACTTGATGAAGCTGATTGTCTAAAGAGGGACTGTGGTGATAGGTGAAAGTCTCAAAACACATTTCAGTCCAAGTTTCAAAATAGAGACAGTATCTTTGTAGCACTCTGTTTTAAATCAGGAGCTGTTGCAAGAGTAGTGCATCAGGGCAATGTGTCCCCAGTGACTGAGTTGCTGAATGAGCAGATCGAACTAGCTAGACTGGAGCTAGATAATTTAGTTCATTATTTTTCATTCTAGATATGTTTGTCCTTTCTGGTATGTTTAATAGTCATATAATTTTTGAACAGTAGGAAAAACGTGTTTTGCGTTTCAAGTACATGTGAAGTACACTGAGTAACATAATCTTAGAAGTTCAGAAGATAGGAAATATGCAGACCTTAAGAGGAAACTGCAGCGTGAAATGACGAGTTAGACTTTGACCTCTTATTGATCTCTATGCATGAGCTCAGCTAATCTTAACCAAAAAAGGAGGCTGCCATCTTACTAATAATTTTTAGGCTAACTATATGGTGTTAAAGCACTTGCTACTCTTCCTGTAGGTCCTCTGAGCATTCAATAACTAGGTTTCAGCTTACTCAGTGAAATAAGTTAACACAAACAGTGGAATAGGTTAACATGAAGAGTCAAATCAAATTTAAGGCAGAGAAATTTTACTGAATTTATAGAGTATGTAAAAGACGGAAAATAAATATTTACCTTGGAATTCTAGCCATCCAGCTTCCGAACAAGCAAATGATAGTAATCTTCTCTTTCAATTCATGCTTAATGTTATTAAAAGAAGGGAAAAACAGTCATGTTTCCAAACAAGCCTTATTTCAAGAAGTTTGCTAATCTACATTCTAACTTGAGGTCAGGATTAGTAGTGCACAAAATCAGAAGTTATACTGCAATAATTGTCTCTTTTTTTTTAAAGCAACGTACTTCAGAGGAAGCCTAGAAGCTTCACAAGAAAAAAAAAATGAATTTGAACTCTGTAATATTTCTGAAAAGGAATCAGAGATGGTTTGCCAGATCAGACCTAAAACTGTGGTGCCTTAGGTCAGGAGAGGGTTTTAGGCCACAGCTGGTGAACAAATCCAGGAGCAGCTAAAGGTTGCCTTACTATTTCAGAGAAGCAGTAATATTTTTTTCACCTGCTACTTACAGAACTGGGTTGGTGAAGCTGCCTTTGACATTTTGCAAGAGTAGAGCAGCATAACAAACAAAAATAAGGAGGATCCTTACATCATTTGGACAGACCACTCAAGTTACTAATCATTTAATGTAGAGCCAACTAGCAGAGAATCTATTGTTTGTAGTTGCTCTGTGGATCTCAGTTCCTGTCATTTAGCATAGACTCATTGTCTGAAATATTTAACAAAGATTTTCACTCCTAATACATATTTTTCAAAACAAACATGGAAATTAGGTGAGTTAGAATGCTGGTCCATGTTAGTTTCTTTTAATAATAATGCTGGTTAAAGAGATCTCCATACTCCCTTCAGTTGTACCTGTGGAGGAGTTTGTGAGATCATGCTTTGCACTGCATTGATGAAATGGTTTGAATTACAAGGAGAAGAAGAAAGAAGAGAAAAGAAATATATGATTTAGATTAAAGTAATTTAGAGTTGTGTGAGAACTTGTGACTGCAATTTCATGGTAGTGAGAAAAGGAGCTGCCATTAAAAAGATTGTGTCATTTCATCTCTAGATGTATGTTACTTCATCTTCCCTTACACATTCGTAGGACTCTAACTGAAGACTAACCTGTACAAACACACAGGTAGACAAAGCACAGAAGATCCTTGAGCTACTTTATTGTACATCTGTGAATGTGCAGTTCATGAGTGTGAATCCCAGTGTACAGAAAAGTGGGAAAGTCAAGCTGAGGGCATGGAGGAGGCAAGGTCTGCTCCCTTCAGAAGTCCTCCTTGCTTATGATACCCTAAGGCGACTTTGAAGCTGCAGCTGAGGCAAACATCCTGGCCAAATGACCTCTTGTCCAGAATATAAACTCCGCTCGACAGGAGTAAATATTACTATATTTTTTATATTACATGTCTTGTGTGCTAATGAGAGATTCATGTTCTAGAGCTGCACCTTCTCCATGCTGCCAGAGTATTCTACTACTGTTGAGTTTCTGAATTGTCAAAAAACTTTAGCACAAAATTGAGAGTCCAGAGTTGGTCCAAACTAGCACTTTGTTCTTCAATTAGCAGAAGTTCTGAGTGATAATTTTATCTGTCTATTGAATCTGAACCATTGTTGAACTGGGAGGTCGGAGAGCAGGATACGGGTTAGAATAATGTTTCACCACTTTAAAAGCTATCAAGATCTTAGTTTATTTATAAAACAAGTATATAATAATAAGTTGTGGTTGCAATTGGAAAGAATTAATGAGATGCTGTAGTGCAGACACAGGACAGAAATGAAAGTGATAATAATCTGGCTAACTGCCCAGCAAAGAAAACCTTGGGGCAGCACAGCATATGTATGAATCATAAAACCACAGAATATCTCAAGTTGGAAGGGACCCATGAAAATCATCAAGTCCATTTCCCCGCTTCTTTCAGGATTACCTAAAACTAAACCATATGACTAAGAACATCATCCAGATGATTCTTGAACTCTGATAGCCTTGTTGCTTGTCTGGGTTTGGTCTGGAACACAGTTAACTTTCTTCATAATGGCTAGTAAGAAGCTATGTTTTGGATTTGTGCTGAGAGGAAGGCTGATAACATACTGGTATTTATAGTTGTTGCCAGGACAGTCAAGGACTTTTCAGCTTCACTGCTGAAAAGGATTTAAGCTTAGGTTTAGGATTGAGACCAAAATGCCAATGATATATTCCCTATCATGCATTATGCCCAGTAGATAGATGAGGCTCTGTCCGAAAGCCATCTCTCTCTCTCTCTGTCAGCTCTCAGGCTCTCCAGACACTGGGGATCTTATGTCTTTTCTGCAATTGAGGTTTCAGGACTCTCCCTGTTGTGGGATTGTAAGCCAGGAATGGGCTGAGCCTTGGTCATTAGGTGGTGAGGAATTTCTATGATTCATGGCTAGGGTTGGAACAGAACTTAAAGATCATCAAGTTCCAACCCCCCTGCCATGGGCAGCGACACCCTCCACTAGACCAGGTTGCTCAAAGCCTCATCCAGCCTAGCCTTGAACACCTCCAGGGATGGGGCATCCACAACCTCCCTGGGCAACATGTTCCAGTGTCTCACCACCCTCATAGTGAAAAATTTCTTCCTAATATTTAATCTAAGTCTGTCTCTTTCAGTTTATAAACATTACACTTTGTCCTCTTACTACACTCCCTGATAAAGAGTGTTTCCCCATCTCTCCTGTAGGCCCCCTTCAGGTACCGGAAGGCTGCTATTAGGTCTCCTCGGAGCCTTCTCCAACTCTCTCAGCCTGTCCTCAGAGGGGAGGTGCTCCAGCCCTCTGACCAGTTTTGTGGCTCTCCTCTGGACTCCCTCATATGATTCTGTGATCTGCATCTCCTTGTATGCTGCCCTTCTTGAGGAAGTTGTAGACTGCCATGAGGGCACCCCTCAGCCTTCTCTTCTCAAAGCTGAACAAAAAAAGTAGCCTCAGGTGCATTGGAACGAGGGGTTGAGCCAGGACCCACTTTCCACAGTATGGAGATGATTGGAGGATATTAGATTTTGAATAGTCTTTTATGTGGTGCAGATGTCCAGGTTTTGGGCAGGGTGGGGGATGCAGGGGCAGCCTCCATGGGAAGAGATAGGGGCTGCCTTGTGCCAGACATGGTTGGCTTCATAATGACCCACTGCAGGAAAAAGCTGAGCCCATCAGTGAAGCTGGTGACACCTCAGTGGAAACATATTTTAAACAGGACAAAAGATACCACACAGACAGAGAAGTAGGGAGTCAAAGGAGTGAGAAAGAGTAAAGGGAACCCTTAGACCAGAGGCAGAAGAGAAGATTCAATGGCAGAGAAAACACCTGTGCTGCCCATTGAGGAGCCACACTGGAGCAGAGGAAAGGAGGGATGAAGAAGAGGCAGAGAGAAATTGCTGTGTACTGATCATGAGAGACCCTTCCTCTTGCTGCTTGCTGCCTCGCTGAAAGGACTGAGTGTAGCCTGTGTCATAACAAGGAGCACTGAGGGAGAGGAGAGGCATTTGGAACGAAGTAGTGAAGCTGAACCCAGTGAAAAGGGGAGGAGAGATGTTTTCCCAAGATTTCTTAATACTTGTTTCTTTATTTTGCTTTTGCTTCAAGATACCCAGCAATACGTAATTAAAGACATGTATGTATTTATTTGCAATAACTTAATTTCCCCAAGCAAGCCTGTTTGCCTGAGATAGTAATTGGTAAGCAATTTATTTGTCTTTTCTTCAGTCCATGAGTTTTCTCACTCCTGTTATTCCCAGACTCCATGCTGGCCTGCTGAGGTTGCAATGTGAACAAGGGGTTGAGTGGGGGTTTGGCTGCTAGCAGAGCCAGCCTACTGCAGGTATGAATGAGAGCCAGTCCATCTCTAGGACAGGTGCAAGAAATCCATGCTGAAGAATGTGCATGGATATTCAAGGGAGTGAACAGAAATTAGATGCTTTACGCAAGTCAAGATGGTCAACAAGAGATTGGTTGGGTTGAAAAGAGCAAGTGTCACCTTGTAGAAGTACCAGATTCAAGCAGAAGGGTGGCTTTAGTATGTGATAATACGTGTACACTTGTGTGACCAAGTCCTGCAGAGGTTACACAGAATCCAAGGGCTTGTGGAGGAATCTGAAGAAAACAGAGTTGAGTGTTTGGTGGTGAGATGGACCACCATCTTTTCTGTTAGTATTTGCTACTATTTAAAAGATTTGCTACTTCATGTTAGTGTTAAAGCTAGTTTGTTGTAATTTCGTAATTAATAAACTGTGTTCTGAGGCTTTTTTTTTTTTGCATAACACTGATTTTTCATGCATACATATAGGAGTGCCCTACAACCTTATCCACAGATTCTGGTCTTAGTTACATGAATGACACAATATCTTGCACTGTGTTTTCACCATATGATGGAGAAATTCTTTGTCTTGAACAACACTTATTTGCTTTCAAAAGCACTTTGGATTTCTTTTTTTCTGACAGTGACAGTTTCTTTAGTGGTTGATTTTCCCTAAACCTCATTAATTTCTAGCAGTCCCAGGTGGTTTATATCTTTCCCCTATCTGGCTCACACTGGGTTGCATTGACCATGCTGTCACATTGCAGAGTGTGACGTGATGGATCAGGTGCAGATTCTCATACTATGAGAGTTTGGGAGTGGGGGAAGTAGGTGAAAGTCTGTGTATCTTTTCCTCTGTAACCCTTCTAAACAGAAGGGAATGAGATGGATACAACACACTTCTGTTTATGGCAGCGGTAAATTTTGATCAGCCTGAACACACTTGCACTAACAGTAAGTGACTCTGTTACTCTGACAAAGTCCCTGTGGCATTGTTCTGGCTCACAGGAGAAGATCCAAGTTTCATGGATTTGGATGTGTCTCATCATTATTGTTTAGATCTTAATGAATGCTGATAAAATACTAATTGGCTTTTGAAATTTTATTTTATTTTTTAAGGTTTTTGAAATTATGCTCCTGTATGGGTAACTAAAGGTATTGTGCAATGAAAGTCCATAAAAATGGGTTGACAGAATTAAAGCATCAATAAAATTATCTTTATAGTTCCAGAGCACATTTTCTGATGACCTGGCTTTTATTTCTTCTTTAGATATTAATTGTTGATTTTCTAATTTGAAAACATGTCCTGGAGTTCCACTACGCACATGGCTAGACAATTTTTCATATGCTTTTCCTAATCCCTCCTCTCCATCTCCTCCTTCACTTGCATTTTCCTGTCTTGAATCTTACCCCACAAAAAGCAGGGTGGATGAGGGACATTTGTGAGTGATGCCGGTAGTGTACATAATTGAAATCAATAGCAGATACTGTAAAGTTACTGGAAGCTATGTTTGTACATAGTGCTCCGCCTTGTTTCAAAAGCCAGTGGGAGACGCACTTAACACAGCAAGACCCAAGAGGTAAAGGGCAAGAAATGTAAAACTGCTGTCCATCTTGCTTTCTTTCTCGACTGAGTAACACTTCTCTCAGCCTTGACTTATGGAAAAAACCCACCACCAGCACTGACACTGCCACCACAAAAACCTTACTGTTTAAGAGAAGTGCACTGAAAGGATCCCTTCCTACAAAGCCTCCTTTGTGTTCCAGCAGGTGAATCTTTGCTGTGTGTTCCTGGTGCTTGCCTTTCACAAAAATGAGAGAGCAAGAGCGAGGAAAATAATGGAAAAAGTTACTCTGAATTCTTCAATTGAAAGAATACTAACTATTTCAATCTGGAAAACTTAGGTTAAGTACTCATTTTTATCTGGATCTCAATGACTTTAACTGGGGGAGGAGGGCAAAGAAAACCTTTTAAACTGCTTACTGAAAACACATGCAGGCAGTGCAAGAAAAAAATTCTTCATCTTAGTGGTCCTCAAGATGCAGCTATTAGGCCTTTGATTTAAGATATATTTACTGAAACATTTTAAAAATTGAGAAAGCTTTGTACTTTCTCAATCCAAAGATGACATTCAAAAATGTTCAAAAATAAGATTTTCAAGATAAAAATGTAGTTCTATCCTAAGTTCCTCTGCTTCCTTTAAAACCAAAGTAATCTCTTCTCTGGTATGGAGTTCAGACTCCTTCCTCTGACTGTTATTATGTCTATCCTGTAGTTTCTGGCTCCTGAAAACATTGCCTTAACAAACTCCTTTGCTGTGCTTCTGACTGCAGCTTGATTGTAGTTAAAAGTAAGCCTTGAGGCCATAACTTCACCTCTGTGAAGATTATGGAACTGATAATTGCAATTGCATTTTGTATCCTTTTACTACTTGCTCAGGGGAAGGAAGCATGTCAAATTCTCCTCTAGAAAAGACTAAACTATTTAAACAAGATACACACACAACACATGGACTTTACCACAACTGGTGCCATTGCAGCGTGGGATCTGCCTTCCCTCAAAATGGTCCACAGGTGGAACTATTTTGCAGCTTGTATCCTCTCTGTGCTTTCCATCATTTTGTGGTATGCTCCATTTCCTATAGTTCATGATTCTGGCACTTCTTTTGTGCTTGGAAATTTCTTTCCCACTCCAGCCAGAACACTTTCCAGCAAAGTGTTTATTAGTGGCTCTTTGTACATAGAGGTGTGATTGAATACTGGAATATAGAGAGCTCCTTATCAAACACTAGTTCCCTCTTTCTAGTCTATGTGACAGTCTGTGTGAGATACTTTGAAAGACAGAAATGACAGCATATTTATGGAAGAAAGATTACATGACAATAATTTTGTCATAACCATCTTTGGTGAGTTTCTGCAGCAGTTAAGACTAGACTGTGTGTGCACACTGTAGGCTTATTTCTGTAGCCTTTTCTTTGGAAATCATGAAATTATGTCAGGATCCAGCCCATGCAATCACAAAGACAGGCTTGAAAATGTATTTGGAATGCAACTGATGTAGTGAAAATTTCTAAACCCATAGGGAACGTTAGACAACATCTAAGGATACCCAGAAATCAGTGGAGCAGTTCCAATGGAAAATGTACTTCTAAATATGTCATTTCTGGAAATCACAAGCAATATTTCAGCAGAAGATTTTGTATATTGAAAGGGGTAAAAACTGCAGTAGGTCCCACTGCTCCAAAAAAATACCTGTGAATACTGGGATAAATAAAGAGAAGACAGCTGTCCACATCTGTTTCTGCCTGTCACAGAGAAATGGCTCTGCAGCAGTACTATCTCTGACCCTCTGAGGCAGCAGCCCCTCCATTCCACTACCCCTGGAGAAAGGTGAGAGGCCCTTGCCATCAGGCCCAGAAGACCAATGTTTTCTTGGTGGTGTGGTAGCCAAGAAGAGATGCACCATCTTTCTCCTGGAAGTACTGCAGATAGTTCTTGTTGTAGTGTCATTGCATTTGTCAATGTGCAAGTAGGCAGGACATAGAGCGTGCACTAACTAAAGGGAAAAGTGGTTGCTGAATTCCTTTTACACGGGCATTTTGTAGGATTTTTCCATCTGTTATTGGCAGATTTATCCAGTCTGGAAAGAAAAATCATTCTAGCTTTAAGATCCCTTCCAACTCAAACCAGTCTATGATTCTGTGATGATACTATGAATATGCTGCCCAGACAGTATCAGCAGAC
This sequence comes from Syrrhaptes paradoxus, assembly GCA_013400615.1. Lineage (NCBI taxonomy): Eukaryota > Metazoa > Chordata > Aves > Pterocliformes > Pteroclidae > Syrrhaptes > Syrrhaptes paradoxus. The sequence goes on along the minus strand of VZTO01008076.1, from coordinate 48,629 downwards.
AGAAAGAAGAGTGGAAGGAATCTGGTCTATTGTCCACTACATACTGAAGGGGTTCTGCTTGTATCTGAATAGCTGCATGCAACTGAAATCATTGTCCTTCAGGCAACCACAGGTTCCTGCAGGACTCTTACTGAATTTACTTAATCAATAGTGAGAAAATGGTGCCATCCCAAGCGAGCCCTCTGTTATTTACAGTAAGAATTTCAAAGAATTCTTACAGTGCAATCCATTAGGGTTTTTGTGGGGTTTTNACTACCCCTGGAGAAAGGTGAGAGGCCCTTGCCATCAGGCCCAGAAGACCAATGTTTTCTTGGTGGTGTGGTAGCCAAGAAGAGATGCACCATCTTTCTCCTGGAAGTACTGCAGATAGTTCTTGTTGTAGTGTCATTGCATTTGTCAATGTGCAAGTAGGCAGGACATAGAGCGTGCACTAACTAAAGGGAAAAGTGGTTGCTGAATTCCTTTTACACGGGCATTTTGTAGGATTTTTCCATCTGTTATTGGCAGATTTATCCAGTCTGGAAAGAAAAATCATTCTAGCTTTAAGATCCCTTCCAACTCAAACCAGTCTATGATTCTGTGATGATACTATGAATATGCTGCCCAGACAGTATCAGCAGACAGAAAGAAGAGTGGAAGGAATCTGGTCTATTGTCCACTACATACTGAAGGGGTTCTGCTTGTATCTGAATAGCTGCATGCAACTGAAATCATTGTCCTTCAGGCAACCACAGGTTCCTGCAGGACTCTTACTGAATTTACTTAATCAATAGTGAGAAAATGGTGCCATCCCAAGCGAGCCCTCTGTTATTTACAGTAAGAATTTCAAAGAATTCTTACAGTGCAATCCATTAGGGTTTTTGTGGGGTTTTTGTTGGTGGTGGTGTTTTTGGTTTTTTTTTTCTTTTCTAAAGGAATTATTGGGAAAGCTTAATGGAGAAATGCAGCCTTAAGTTTAAACAATATTTTCACAGGGATTTCTTCTGATTGCTGCTACTGCTAAAAGTAGTAGTGTGAGCCTCCATTTATTGTAAAAGGACTGATTGATGAGAGTCTATTATTTTACGAGTAAGAACAACATGTCATTTGAAGACATCTCAATTTGTGCAGTATTTAATGAGTTAAGTAGCTAAAAAGTCTAGGGTAGAATTTTTGTAGAATTCCCAATCAAAAATATTTTCCTGTACATAAGTAAAATGGTCAATGTTAGCATAACTTTCTAAAATGCATTCTACAAACAGCCTTGGAGCATATACCATGAAGGGTATATGCTCTATGGTACTTTGAGCAAGAGTTGTTTCAAGTGATTCTATGATTCATTTAGACGGGGAAGATCAGGAGCTGCTTGATGTCCGATGATCTGTGAAAATGTCAAGAGAACATTTTATACAGAATGGAATATTTTTAATTACTTTTTTAAAGAAAGAGAATTACAGAAGACACAGAAAAGATAACCAGAATCTTAGAGAATGAATTGTCATTGATAGGCCTTGGTTGGCCTTGAGAGAAGCTGGGTAAGTATGTATGTGTATCAATGTTTTTATGCACAATACACATACATATGCTTGCACTTTTGTATTTTTTTTGAATACTTATGCCTACCCTATATTAGTCTAATGAAACACAGGGTAATNAATCATTCAGTAATATGATATACAATGCACTACTTTATGTTAATACCTAAAGGCCTTGCCATGATGATTATTGCGAAAGGTGTTAATGATTTCTTAATTACTAAAAAAACCTTGATACGTATTAAATTTAGTATTAGTGAACATGGTGAATTCACTTAACTGTAGTGAAGATGTGCTATGCATTACTGTTTTGTAATAGTAACATTCTAACATACCATCAAAACATAGTTCACACAGGTAAGGCAAAACTTTTAAAGTGCAAGTGCAAATCTGCACATAGTTCTCCTATACATATGTAAGTCTGAGTTGTGCAGAGAGATGTGCATATGTAAATATACATCTGAACACAGAGCACTGCTTCTTCAACCATGGGATTTGATTTGTAGCTTAGATTCAAAGTAAAAATTCTCAGGAAAAAAGTTAAATTCCTGCTAGTCAAATCAGATGGATAAATATACTCACTGACATTCAACTTGAAATTTTATTAAAGATAAACTCTTCAATTTTGAGAAGGTGACTAAAGCCCTTTTGAAACTCCTTTGTCAAAAGCTTTTCAGAATTTCACCAGTATCCTTAATATTCACTAGAGCTCCACATTGAGACATTACACAAGCTCTTTTAAAAATGCTATTCAGTGAAGTCTGAAGATGGAAGACACATTTACACTTCAGACAAGGTAACAGGAAAAATCAGTCTGCTATGGATCTCCAAGTGACATTGGAAGGAGAGCTAGAATTAAGAGAAGAGTTTAATTACTTTAATATGGATTGAGCTAATCAATGTCATGGTGCTGTTTGGAGTCTACAGCCTTCACCATTACTACCTTCTAAGAATTTAACTTATGGGCAAATATATTTTTTAGATTATGTTTATAAATTTTATCCTTAATTTTCTTGTATTAGACAGTTCTTGGAGATGTTAGTCAGTACTGGCCTCCTTGTTCCAAGTACCATGTGAACATATAACCAGAGACTGGAAAACCAAAAAACCTAAATAGTCAGGGCAGACAAAAAAGTGAGAGACATGCAAGCAATGTGGTCAAACTGATGTTAATGCTATGGTTTAAAAATTTTATTTTTTAGCAGAAGGGGAATTCAGATAGAAAAGCAGGTTGTGGTTGACCAGAGCAGATTGACACTTTGGAAAGTTCAAAGAGGGCAAGTGAAAACCATAGCCAGTTGAGGAGAAAACTTCAAATGATGATGAGTGGCTGTTCAGCTCTACTCAGGGTATAACACAGCAGTCATCACTGAGGATAAATAATGAAAGTTGCAGAGTGTGAGGAACTCGACAGACTTTGGGTTGTCTGGAGGTAACTGGAATAAATTGCAGCAGTTATCTAAGGAATAGTTTTCTGTCTGAAAGACATTTGAGTCTGAGGTTCCAAAGCCTGCAAGCCTCCAAAGCTTGTTCGTGGCAGGTGCTGGTCATGCGCTTTCATCTGTTGGACTTATTTAAATAAGTAAGTAAAAGCACTTTGAAATTTCACTTAGGTAAAGAAATTATATGAATGTTGCTAATATTATGTGTTCTAATTTTATTGTACAGAACATATATAAGTGTTGTATTCATTTTCTAGGCAAGTTACGAATGTATGGTACTGGTAGTATCCCTTAAAATACAGTACAAGGATTTCCAAACTTGCATGCCAGCATATCTCACATTCCAGAGAAAAAGTAACCCACGGAGACAACATAACATAGCGCACTTCACAGGTCCTAGTCAACTGAATGAGGCAACATAGAAACCAATAGCAGCAAAATTAGATGTGTCAAGTCTCAGAGTAAACAATTAAA
>VZTO01008076.1:23139-44991 GCA_013400615.1 Syrrhaptes paradoxus | reverse complement strand
CAGGTTGCTAGTATCCTTGGAAATCCAAATAGTAAAAAAATTTGAAAGACCATGAATAAACTGTACTGGCATTTGGTCCTGTTAATATCATCTATTCTTTCCCATAAAATCAGATATCAGGTCCCCGTGAAAGAAATATTGAGAGAAAACTATGGTCGGGACCCAGTGAGGTGACTCAGTAGCTCAATGTCCTCCTGTTTAATTCAGAAAGAAATTCTACATAGTTTTTATTTGAATGTATCATATGTCTCTACACATATATCTTTCTTAGGAGAAAGAGTTTCAATGAAAAGGCTGAGGAAACAGATGTGTCATTGGCTCTGCTTTCACAGATTTATTTTTAATTTTGTACCCAGAATCTTAAGTGACTTGAAAAACCAAACAAAACCATAAATAATGAAGTAGAAATAGGAGGCATTTTGATAGCTCCTTCAGAAAGGCCCTTTGGTTCTGATCATGTTTTGTAAATATTTCAAAAATGGTTCATTGTACATACTGTCACAATGTTGCTGGGCTCAATTTCTGTTTTGGTTCCCAGGTGTGTTACTGCCGGTTATGTGATCTGAAGCTGTGATCTGAAGCTGCTTGTACATCTGACTTTCTCAAATGTATCTCTTGATTTTACTTTGGGAAATAATAGCTGTCGTGTTCCTTTTGGACAGGTCATATTAGTCTCTATGTTCATTGTGTAACAGAGAAGAAATAGCAGGGAAATACTACTCTGACAAATTTTTTGGGACCTTCAGTGCATGAATTGTGAGGACAACTATATGATAATGGAAATGGACCTTAACTCTTTTTTTAGATTTTACAACTGACATGTGATTCCAGAGTTCTCCCTACTGCCTTACTGCATACTGCTGAGCCTTTACCATTTTGTTATTAACAGTGTTGACCTTGGTAATATGTTTGAAGAAAATTCAAAAGTGTATAAAAAATAACTTCAGGAAGAGAAGCATTTGTCGCTATTGCTTGATGTAAAATCTGGATTGTCCACTGTGTTTTATTCTGGGAATTGCTGACAGGATATATTCATAGCTTGGTAGCCTCAGAGCAGATTTATTCCACCTGGAGATACACTGTCAGAACAAGTAGCATTGGGGCCAGACTCCTCCAGTGAATCTCTGGCTTCATTAGTGTTGTAGGTTACAGGAAACTCTCAAAGGTACACTTTTACACAATGAAATCCTCAGTGGATTTACTGTAACCTAGCATCTTGATAATTAAGTTAATTAGGCTATCAGTTTGTGAATTTTCTGCTAATGTAAAATTGACTAATAGAGAATTAAGTTTTGCTATGCAGACATACTTCTGTAATGCTTTTGCACGGTAGTTGGTCCTAACAGTGTTATCACCTGGCTTGTCAGTGACTTTTTGTTCACCTGATGCAGATATACTGCTTTGCAGATCCCAGCAAAAGCTGAATCACCTTTCAGCTCTCATATATTTAAGCACATAAATTTTTCAATTTTATATAAATCCAGAACCTTCATTATATAAATATTTAAGTTAATTTGGAAATGCATCTTTTCACATACATAAGTGGTGGCAAAGCATAACAGATACAAATACAAAGTTTTGTAGCTTAGTCAAGATTCACGATTTGAGAGAACACATAACTGGATTTCAAAGAAAAAAAAATCTTTAGCCTTGACTGCTGTCTCTAATTTTAGATTTTAACTATCCTGCAGCCTCATTTTTTAACTAGTCTGCAGTTTTATCTGACAATTCTTTGTTATTCTGATGACCACTAAATTAATTTGTGGGCCAAAATTGTGAGAGGTATACACTCAAATATGTAAAATAGGGTATGTCACTCTTACCACACTGATGAGTATGTGATAGATTAATTTAAATTAAGTCAAACCCAAACTAACACTAGTCCTTTGTAATAAAGCTATTACATTTTCTGAAGAAAGAAACCACTATTAAAATTGGAGTATGTTATGGATAAGGTGAAAAAACAAATCATGGTACAGTTCAATTCTGTCCAGAAGTTTCATTCTTATTCTCATGAACCCAGTGTATATATATGCTGCAGTAATGAAATGTTTGCCTTTAATATCATAGGTTATACAGTTCTTTACCACTATAACAGCAGGTATATTTTAAGTTTTTCTGCTGGAAAACTTGCTGTACAACACATCAAACATGAAAAGTGCAAGGTTATTCACGGTACTCAACTCTGGTCAATTTAGGATTTAGACTCTAAAACCTTAAGGTACACTCCAGCTGTAATCCAGAGATGTTCTTTTTCAATAGAAATAAACTTAAATTTTAAGCATTGACTACACTGGTATTAGGATTTAATTATGGATGTTTTGCAATAGGATTAAGTTTAAAGATAAAAGTAAACCAGAATTGACAAGATGTTGCTAAGAACCTAGTTCCAGTTATTGGTCAATATTTTTCAATGGATCTCATTTTTGAGATTACTTAGTCAACGAAGCAAAAGTTGAAGCCTCCTGATCAAAGTGGGGTCTACTCTGGATTCACAACAGGTGGCAAACTGGGTCTTGCAAAATTTCAAGGATGGAGACTGGACAGCCTCCCTGGGCAAGGACTGCTAATACATACCTCCAAACTAATCTCTTCTGCAGGCTGAAGAGCTGGTTCAGGAGCTGCCCAGAGCTAGGTTCTCCAGCCCCTGACACTCAAATTGGTCCTCTGCTGGACCTGGTACAGAAACAGGTAGGTGCAGACACAATTGCCTCTATTTCATACAACCTCGCTAAGCAATCCTTAAGCACTCTTTGTTGTGTAACGACAATTGAAACAAGACATGAAAAATGTAATATTTGTGTGTATACTTATTCTGCAATCATTCTTATAATGCCATGAAGATTTTTATTAGCTAAAATCGAGAAAGCTTAGAAATATGGTAACAATTTAGTGATGATTTGAGTGTGTGTGTCAGTTGTCTGTATTTCCACTTCTAATAGCCTGAAGATGAAATTCTAATGCTTTTTAAACCCATGCCAGCTGGATGCATGAAAGCAGCCACACAGGAAGCCGTCAGAAAGCCAGTGAGCATCCTAGGTAGGAAAGGCTGTTTTTTTGTATCAGATCCTTAATGTATAGATAACTGATCGTGAAAACAATCCATATAATTTTCAGTCATCATTTGACAACCTACTTTGATCATAGAAGTTAAGGTGAGGATGTGCTTAAAGCCTGACACATCTTTTCTTAAAGATAAATGTTACCTCAGGTAGGCCTTCGCACAGAATAACAATGACAAATCTTTCCTTGAAATTCTCCACATGTTCATCAATAAGGTCTTCATGCCAGAATCACTTTTAAAATAGATTTTTAAAAATCCATAATTTATGGGTGAAAATTTTGAATTTTAAAATATAAAAACCTTAAAATAGCTCTTCAGTGAGACAAAGATAAGGGGAAAGACAGATTGACTCAACAAGAACAAGCTGTTAATGAATGTGTATTGAGACAGTTATCTTTAGCTATTTCTTCTTCCCCTAAGAGGGAGATGAATTTAAGCAAAGCTTCAGAAAATGTGTTCAATGGACTAATCAACAAACTCTACTGAATTTGAGAAAAGAAAGTCATTAAACCCAAGTCCAAATCTAAGCTTCACTTCAGCTTCAGAGTTTAGATTTAGACCTTTAAAAGAGAAAGGTCAAAATGTAACTCTAAACCTGGGAAGAATTGTTTTCTTTATTCATTTCTACTAAAGACACATCAAAATTATACAGAAATGCATTAATGTACTTTATTGTCTTCAAGCTTTTTTGGTCCTTCTTTTTCTGCTCTAATAATTTTTTTTTTTATAATAACAGTTGTCCAAACAAAAGGGAAATATTTATACAGCTTAAAAGTATTAAATCCTCTGCAAAAAAGTCTCCATGAGGGATATAAAAACAAATTGCTAGAGACGTAACTGGGTTTTTTTTAAGCATCGACATGAAAACAGCATGTAAACTGCACTTAGAAAGTTTACTTATTTGTATTAGACATTTAATTTACTTTTATTAATATATAGTGTTCCTCCATGTGATTGATGCATAATAGTTGTTTACCATAAAATCAGCGAATTCCACTGAGACTGCTATGGAAGGGTCTATAGAAAAACATAATGTTAGTGATGCTTTTGGAGGAATGTATAACCACATTTCCTTAACTGCCGCAGCAGTAAATGTGCATTAATGCAGAACCCCTCAGCTCAATACATATGTTATGAAAAAAAAAAAACAACTGTTAAGCCCAGAGGCGTACTCACTCGTTAGGGAATTCAGGCAGTACATTTGCCATCTCCTCTGCTGAGTCTGCCAGGTAGTGAAGAGCTGAAATCTGCTGGGAGTATGCTTCTTTTCTATGTCTTCTAACACACCACCACAGTGGAGACTGCAAACAAGAAGGCTGTCTTTTTTTTTCTGTAGTGTCTTAAGAATTTAGTGTCTTAATCGGGTTTTTTGGTACTAAATATGCTTACTTTGAATTAGTGGGGTTGCTGTAGCTACAATGATCTAACATAGATAAGATTTTAGGGAGAAGCAGACATTGCCTCATTCTGGTAAATCAGTTATTGGACTAACTACTTCTTAACTTTCTGATACTTATTGGTCTGCTACAAGACAACATCAAGCCCAGCAAACTCTGTCCGTCTTTGGACTGGAATTAGCTAGAATTAAGAAAAGTTGTAGGTCTTACCTAGGCACAGAATACAACTGGTAGGGCTTGTGCTGGCAGCTCTCAAGAAAACATGGCTCATAAGGAAAAATATCAATGTCACAATAGTGACAGTGACATTCACTGAAACAGATTCATATTATGGTGAAAATTTTGCAACTGTTCATATGAAGAAAAAAACTTGTGCAAGTTTCTATTCTAAATATGGATTACACTAGAACCAGTAATTCTTAACTTGAAAAAATCTTAACTAAATTTTGGCCCAGGATAATTAACTCTAAACTGTTAAAATGCACAACAGAGTAGGTGGAAGATGCTAATGCAGAGAATATATTGACACAGAAACTGACAAAAATACCCCTATGCAGGGTTTTTTAAGTGTGTGTGTACATAGATAGATAGATGACTTTGATTTAATTTGTTACTAATATTGCATTGAAAATTAAAATAATTTATCAGGATGCTACTGAGTCTATTTGGGAATAAAAGTACATTCCATCATACTGCATGTATTTGTACATTTCTGGGTGTGACAGGCAGTGTGATTATTCACTAGTATAAATCAGGTGCCTGGATCCTATAAACTCTTAGGAAGAAAGTTAACTTTAATTTGTCATGTTTACAGGTTTGAAATGAAACTTTTATAAAATTCTTTGGTTTAGTCACTATTTGTACTTTACAATCTGTTTATTTAGTGATGTCCTGTATGACCTCACAATAAAATAGTTTATATAAACACTTCTAGTTTATGAATGAATATTTGAAGGTCCAGAAAGGCTGAACGGATTTAAATTACTTTCTCTTTGGTACTGAGGACCAGTCTGTTTTCTGGGTGTTGTACTAGAGGGTCATCCTACATAAAATGTAGTGTCTATGTTACATATGTATGATGAAAACCTTAAAAAGTACAGTTTTGTATTTAATCTGGCAGTATAGTCTTATTAGAGTTTTTGTGATTACAGGTAACCTTGGTGTGGACATGAGGCACTTGCTACATAGAAATTTTGATCTTAAAATGTCTTGTTCTTAGCCTTTCCTGATGAGTAACATACGGAATTGAAACAGAAATTTGGCTAAAATGCTCAATGGAATGATAGGGTTTTTATGCTAATTGACAAGATGCCCTCAGAAGTGTTTTGTAAATGAAAGAAGGCATCAGGATCTGATGAGTATTTCTCTACCCTACATTACCTTTTTTAGTAACTGGTCTCAGGTAAAACAAAGACCCTAGAAAAAAGTTTGCATGACTCTTCACTCTATTGCTCTTTCCAAGTAAGAATCTTTTCTTTGGGGAAGGAAAGATTTTACACAGTGGTCTAACATGAAAACAATCTGAATCCAAATTAACTTATTTTTCAGGTGGAAATAGCGTTGAATTGGGATGTAAATTCTGATGTTACTCTTTAATTTAGTAAAGCCTTAGTAAGTCCTAAAGACACATTTGTTACTGCAGAGACTTAGACTAGTGTTATCATAAGGAGAGAGAACTGCAGAAGGTGGTGTTTGAGAAATCTGAACTGATCAGGCTCTGGACTCAAGTAATGAATCTGAGACAGAAGAAATACATTTTTCTTATATCCAAAAGAAGTAAATTATGAAAACATTAGCCCTGTTCACCTCTCATTAGAAGAAACTGATGTGTTGGTTTCCCTGATGTTTGCTCTGCTTCACTGAGGGAAAATATTGTCATCTATTATTACTTTTTGCATTCTAAAACACATATGTATGTATGTATGTATGTATTCATATGCAAATATAAATATATGGTTGCTTCAGGATCTAATGCATGTCTTTGCCAAAAGAATTGTAAAATTAAAAACTGACAGTAGAGCACAGCAGTACTCTGCACAGCAGTGCTCTCAGCAGAATGGAACTAGAGCGTATGATGTTGATTTGTTTAAAGTAATTTATTCTTAAGGTCCCCTTTCAGTTATTCACCTAAAAGGGATTTTCAGTGAAGTAATAGCTATTATAAAAAAGACAAGACACCCTAGGTGGGTTTCTGTTGACAGGGCATGTGTACAATTCTAAAGTGAATGCTTTCAAGCTATGTTCATTGATTCTTGAAGATCCTTGAGGTCTTTTCCAACCAATTCTATGATTAGGGAATTCAGGATTTATTGACAAAACCCAGACAGAGGATATTATAGCATTGCTTCTTCATGCCATTTAGTCCAGTGGTCACTTGAGATGTGAGCCAAATTTATATATTTACTCTGAACAAGAGTTATTTCATATGCTAAATGAGAAGCCCAGCTATTTGATTAACTATAACTCTTCAATTATTTCCTATAAATAGTCAGACCAGGGAAAAGAAAACATAGGAATAATCCAACAGAAATAAGACAAGACATGAAGCTCTTCTAAAGATGCTGCTGTCCAGCTAGGGTTCAAGGTGAAAGACCTTCAATTCCTGGAGTGGAAAGTACCCTGGTACTGAAGCAGGTATGAGTGCTTTTGCTTTGCCATGTACACTTTGAGTTCTGGAAAATTCAGGTAGACTTGCAATAGCAATGCATCATGCTCATGATACAACAGACTGTTTGAGTTCTGTAGGTCATCACAATATTAGCGCCAAAGAGCTGCGTGAACACACTGAAAGCTTAAATGGCAAAATGAATATCATAAATAGGCAGAAAAAGCTTGGCAATCAAAATATCATTTCTATTTCCTCCTGCTTTCCTGAACTGCACTGTGATTTTGCTGAAAGATTCCTACACTTCCACAGCTACAAGCACAACTAATTTTTGTTTATTTCTTATGAACTACTTTCATATAATTTGTTGACTGGATAGGGCCTAACTGCAGAATCCTTGTTGTAGGTCCCAAAGTAGGGAGAAGAGAAGCTATGATACCTTTCTCCTAGGTTTTTTAAACAAGTTCTCTGTGGCCTAAATCCCCACATAAAATTAACCTGTCTCTAGATTTTGTTTATAAGCAGTACAGATGTACCAGTTCAGAATCAAACTTTTTTAAAAATTTTCACAAGTTCTTAAAAAGTTTGAAAAAGCTTCCAGTCATCCATAACTGTCTCAGCTGAAATATTAATTATGAGCTAATCAGTGCGTAGAATAATTTGCATCACAAATATATTTTCCTTCTTTTTCTTTTTGACTCAAACTACAATACAGAAAGTGGTAACAGTAGTAAATTGTTCTTACTTAAACTTATGAGTAAACTAACATTTGCCATGCAAAAATGGTTAAATGTACAAGAAACATGTCTCACTTGTCCATGTTTTGTTTGGAGGACTTTTTTTTATGGTTTTGGAGAAAAAATATTATTTTTTAAAATTTGTTTTCTCATTGACCGGAAGTTTTTGATAATCATCAGGACATATACTTGAATGGAAATCTGATAAAGAATCACAATAATTTGTTTTGATCTTTATAGCCAGAAAACTATCTGTAGTTGCACATAAGCTTCATACATGTGACTTTTCTTAGAGAAAAAAAAATGTGACAGGGTGCTTCCTACAGGCAGTATTGAAACAGACGTCATTCACCGTTTATCAGACAGATCTGTGAGCCTTCCTGTCCTTCCTTAGGTGTCATAAGTAAGAAAGCTCATGCCAAAACTTTGATCAGTAAACATCTGAAATAAAATTTCACTCAGATAACATTGCATTTTCACTTGTTCATACTATTTCAACAGTTTGGAAATTTCTGTAAATCTTTACATTACTTAGTTGTACTTAATACCTTCAAAGTCTCTGTGCCATAACAGAACCCTAGTTTTTAAATTTAAGACATAGTGAAATGCTGGAAATGGGGTATATCATTTTTATGGGATTTGAGTAGTTGTATTTTGGTAAAAATTCAGAAGGGCCTACAATTTTGAAGTCCTTAAACTTTTAAGGAACATAAGAAAACATTATTTTTCAGTACATAACCTTTTGCATTTGGTAGGAGAAGACAGCAGCTTCTTAGGTAAAGGTTGCAAGTTTTGTAAGGAAGATGTGAAGATGTGATTGTGTTGTCAAGATAACTTTTCAGTATAATTTTTTCTAGTTGACTAAGGATCAGAAACAAATTTTTACAAGTAGGACATCTTGCATAGAATCCTAGAATTGTAGAATATCTCAGGTTGGAAGAGACCCATGAGGTTCATCAAGTCCATCTCCCTGCCCCCTGCTAGACTACCTAAACCTAAACCAGATGACTAAGAGCATCATTCAGATTCTCCTTGAACTCTGACAGGATTGGCATCATGACCACTTCTCTAGGGAGCCTGTTCCAGTGACTGATCACCCTCCCAGTGAAGAAACTTTTCCTAACACCCAATCTGAACTTCCCCTGACACAGATGCAATCCATTCTTTGTGTCCTGTTGCTGGTCACCACACAGAGGAGTTCAACACCTCCCCCTCCACCGCCCCTCTTTAGGAAGTTGTAGACTTCCATGAGGGCTTCTTTTCTCTAGGCTGAACAAAAGAAGTGACCTCAGCCACCCTTCAGAAGTCTTGCCCTCGAAACATTTCACTGTCCTGGTCATCCTCCTCTGGACACACTCTAAGAGTTTGGTGTTGTTGTTGAGACTCCCACAACTGCACACAGTACTGGAGGTGGGGCCGCATCAGTGCAATGCTGAGTAGGACAATCACCTCCCTCGACTGGCCGGTGAAGCTGTGCTTGATACGCCCCAGGACACAGTGGGCCCTTTTGTAGCTGTGATGGCACACTATTGACTCAAATTCAACTTGTCACCAAGCCAAACCCCCATATCTCCTTCTGTGGGATTGTTCTCCAGCCTCCTGTACCCCAATTTGTATGCACAACCAGAATTGCCCCATCCCGGGTGGAAAATCCTACACTTGCTCTTGTTAAATGTCGTATGGTTGGTGGTTACCTAGCCCTCTAGTCTATCCACATCTCTCTGTAAGACCTCTCCACCCTCAAGGGAATCCACAGCTCCTCCCAGTTTAGTATTGTTGGCAACTTAACACACATTTGGTCCCTGCATCCGCACCATTTGTGAAAACCTTAAGAGCACTGGCCCTAAAATTGAGCCATGGGTAACCCTACTGGCGATGAGCTTGTTATGAAATGGTACTACTTTTTGTAAAAGAATAGTTTTACTCTGTAAAAAAATTCCCACTTTTAATTATTCAGTGTAATATTTGTTTAAAGGATGGTCAACTTTGCAGGTCTTGCTAGTATGCAGAAGCTACCAGGTCATACAAAAGTTGCTTAAAAGGTCTAGGTACTGTCAGAGATTTCAGAGGAAATTTTACAAAAGTTGTTAGTAACATCCCATTTGTTTTCATGTCTTCTCTGTTGTGTTTCCAAAATGTATGTTTTGCCTCTGGGGACATCATCTGCACAGGAAGGAGTTGCAATCCTCTTTATCCACAAGCACTCTCTGAGCAATTCTTTTTATAACAAAACCTTGCTATTTTGGATTCTCAGTGTTTTGACAGAGATGTTTTCTGTATATATAAATATATATATTTAAAACTTTTATGAGTATTACTAATGGAACAGTTTTTATATGCAAAACTGCATTTTTTTGTACACTTCCATTTATCTTTCTTAACTGGAAGATAAAGGATGCCAACAAAGAAGTCTTTTATACCACCTGCATGTGGAAATATTTTGCCTGCCTAAGCTCCACTAGAACAACTTATGTCTTCGAATAATTCATCCCAATTATTGGAATAATACTTTCATATTTAAAAGGGAAGCATTAATGCAATGGTGTTTTACAAATTTTGTAGCATGGCCCAAAAGCAATCTGGTGTTGCTCTTTCATTTTTATTTTTTTACTTTTTTCTTACTCTACAAGATCAACTTGACAAAAAATTTTACATTATAATTTTTTTTTCCTGGTTGTTTTTTTAATTTGAAGATTTCTTTGATTTAATCCAAGAAATTATTTTTCTGGTTACAAGATAGCATTTTCCTTCTACTTGTTTGGAAAATAACTCAGACTAATAATTTATCTTTGTCAAGTTTCATTTGAACATCCTTAATTTTTAAATTTTAATTTAATAAAAATATATGGTTTAGACCATAGAACAACCAACTTATGACATAGAATCAAGCACATGTGGATAGCATTGCCTGTTATGGAACTAATGTAGGTAGGAAAAAGCTTTCAATTGCTTTTCTGTAATTAGACTCCTTATCTAGTTTTTGAAAATAAATGTGAAAAAAGTAAGAAATTTTAAATGAAAATCCTGTTCTATTCCTAAAACAAATCTAGAAAAAAACAACTCAAAAAATGGTTAGAATGTGCGTTCATGTAGAAAATTCTTGCTGAGCTGTTTGGCATGAATGTAAAATACATATAATTTATAAAATATAAATGTGTCAAATTAACAGAAATGAAATCTGTGTCAGTTGATTGTTATTTAAAATTAACTTGTAAACCTGCAAAGCTTTGTGACCAGCAATATCGACTGCTTGGTTTTAAGTATTTTTAAAAAGAACAGTAAGAAGTGTTCCTCTGCATAATTTCATCAAAGCCAAGTTTCACAGCTCAAAACTGTCACTATTTAGTACAGTAATACAATGCTGTACTATTTACATAGATGCTGTTGCTATTCATGCATCAATCCACGTAGAAAATAACTATTTTTTTTTAGGCATATATTTGGGTATTGTACACTCTTTCTTCTTGTGTATTCTGTATATCCTGGAGAATGCAGGTACAGACCTTTGTTCAGATAAACATTTTATGTGGTTGGCAAATCAGAAAATGTTAAATCACAAGACACCTATAAAGATATTTTTCATCTCCAGTAACAGCAGGATGCTAACAGGAGAGTTAGAAGATCAGAAAAAAAAAAAAAAAAAAAAAAAAAAAAAAAAAAAAAAAAAAAAAAAAAAAAAAGTAAAAAAAAAAGAAAAAAGAAAAAAGGAAAAAAGAAAGCACAGGTTAAAAAAAAGGAAAAAGCCCCATTGATTTGTTGACAGAGGCCTAGCAGCTGTCACAGTAAAACACTTTTCTCTTACACTTAATCAGTGTCAGCCTCCAACCAAATCACTCTACAGCCCAGATGAAAAGCAATCAAGAGGAACACCTTCATAAGCATGAAGCTTGCTAGATGGAGTTCAATGAAGTGTATCGTTAAGCGTAGGCACTCCAAGTGTGATACATGACCCAAAAGCTAATCAGAAACTCTTAACCCCTTTGAAGAAGGCAACAATTATCTGTCTCTTTTAAAAACAGATTATATGATCACATCTTCATCTATAATTTTTTCTTCCTCTGTAATAAGCTCATTAGCAATTATGGTTTCTATCTCACAGTAAGCAGCTACTTTAACTCTATTTTGTACTTGTGGAAGACAGCAGAGGAAAAATGGATAATTTTGTTACTAGACTTTCACAGTGCTTGCTGAGAATTCCTAAAGGACTGAAAGACACTTTTCTGTTGTTTTTATTGTAATGTGGTGAAGACTTAAAAAAAAGGTCTGTTGCTGCATTGTTTCCAAAGGTAAGTCATAACAGTGGTTTTGCATTGTAATAGATTGCTTGACAGTCCTCCATGTAACTAACTTAAATTTCATGTTCACTTTTTTTTTAATTGACCAAACAGTCAATTAGAGTAAAGTAGATTCTAGGATTATGCTGTCAACTTCATTCACATGAGACAGTAAATCAAATAAAAGGCTTTTTTTTACAGTTCACTGAAGAGTATGGGCTTCATCAGCAGTCCTCACTGCATTCCACCAGCTGTGTGCACTGTCATACTCTCAGTACTTGTAGCAATTAGATTACTTACAGTACAATTGTTATTGTACCGGTAAATTATATTATAAAAGTGCTAGGAGCTCTTTCCATGTTAAATTAGTACTCCATCTTAGCAATAATTTATTATTTTATTTATTGATAGCCTTAGAAAACAGATTTTATGGCAACATATTGTATTTCTGATATACACTGTGGACAGGAAAAAAGCTCTTTTTCACTAGTCTTGTCTCATGCTAAATGTTTCTGCTAGTATATACTCTACGTCCCATCCTGCTTGCCTATGGGCTTATGCTATCCCAATCACTCACACACTAACAGCCAGTAAACATGCCACTATTGATGTGTACTTGCACCCCTTCAGAATGATACAACTGATCTTTTAATTTATTTATTTTACAGTCTACTGGACAGCACATATTTCTGGCCTAAGGGTCTACCTTATCCTTCATATAGTCAGTAGAAATTGACATTTCACTACTTTGCAGGTTAACCTAATGTTAATTAAAGCATGAGGGTGCACTCATCTTTTGTATTTTCATGGATTTCATGCTATTATAAAATCAAGCTATTTCAAAATACTAATGCATATTTCAATTCAAATGTCAGACTATTGAATATGAATGCAAATAAGAGGGCAGGTACATGCACATGCGTATATTATGATTCAAGAGGGCTGTAAAGTAGTTTTTTGTAAATTACCACCTGTCTAATATTATTCAAAATATACCATGTACTATATGTGTTATTGTTGTCCCAAAATTGGGGTCTGTCACTCGGTGTGCAACAAGTTAATTCTCACACAGAGCTGGGATATCACTTTATTGCATTTTTTGCACAGAGATGGACGCTTGGTGGTAATGTGCACAAAGCTAGCATACCCTGGTTACAAATCATAGGCTACTTATACACAAAATAGTAACATATTCCTCTTTCTAATGCATATGCAATACTATCTACACTGTGACTGGCTGAGGTCTTCTGACCTAGCTTGCAAATTCCTGGGCATGCTTTGTCTCACCTTCCTTTTGTTCCAAGGTACTATTGGAGTAGGTGGTCTTTGAGTCAGTGGTCATGACCTTCCCATGCCAGAATTACCTTTCCCCCCATTTTATGCTTTCTTGGTACGTTCTATCAGTCTGCCACAGGCGCTTCCTCATGCCATCTTTTAATCGCTTTGAAGTTCTCCCTTAGACAAATCCTGCTTATTTCACTGAAGATGGTAAAAAAAACTTAATGAAGCGCATGTTTGTGTAAGACATTCTGCTCTTCAGGATACCCTTCCTTGTTTCTATTCTTCCTGTAGGCTCCTTGATGACCAGATTACCTGACACTAGCTAAAACATCCTACATAATCTTCAAACTTCATTAGTAGCAGACTTCAGTGACTACACTATAACCTAACATGCCATAGAATATGCCCATGATTCTGCCTCACTAGACTGATAGTAAAGCAGTACTGAAATGGAGATAGTTTTGTCAGCTCACAGTAATTTTCTGATAGCCATTATTTAGAGTCATATTTTCTGAGTAGTAATTATATGTATTCTGAGAATTTTCAAGAGTTGTTCTTTGCAGACAGCCTCTGTGTAGGAAACGGGAAATGCCTCTGTTATAAAAAGCTTAAAGACAGGATAATATTTTGGGGGTGTATGACCATGTGCTTCATCTGACCTGCCCTTGGCTGTCCTCCCAGGATCCTGTGTTGGTCACTGCCATAGACATAATACTAGTTTGAATGGCTCTTCTGTCTGGGTGGGGGCCAGGTATTTAGCCAAAATATTCCTTCTCTAAAGAGTTAACAGTTTTAATATAAAAGTAGACTAGACAAAGGCATTAATCTGAAATCTGTGTCATTAAAGGAGACCTTTAATCATTAATGTCTGCCATACATATCATAAGAAAAGCCCATACTTGGCAAAGATCTCCTGAGTTATCATCCTGGAAAATGATCAAATACATAAATAATTGTTAAAGAAAATACAGGGGTGTAAGTGACGTTCATACTGTAATGTCAGTGCTGGCTAATTAGTCTGTCTGGAGTTATCCCTCAGAATGGAATTCAAGTGGGCAAACTTTCTTCAGGGCTGCAAAGACTTTCTCCCACTATCCTAGTATGGCCAAATACTAGGCCAGTTACCAGTCAGTAGGCCAGGAAGCAGTTGCAATGCAGAATGTGCCAGAATATAGTTTAAATATTTTTTTCTATCTATCTATTTTTTCTATTTATAGTTTAAATATTTTTTCTATCATCTTCAGGACTGATTCAAATTCTGCTGCACTGAGTTTGGTGAGATGTAGTTAATTGGTGATAGATTTATTGCCAAGTAAGACAAAACCTGAAAAGCTCAAAATTCTGCTGTGTCTAGGTAAAGAAAAAAAAGCATTGGAAAATAAGAAAAGGGAAACAAAAGTATTTCTAATTTTACCTCAGGTGTAAAATGCCTCATGCAGTTGTCAAGAAAAAAACTGAAATGACTACAAGGTTGTGAAGGAAACATTAAATGCTGACTAGAGTGTAATTTCAACAGAAAGATGTTTTTCTGTCAAGCAGAAACCTGCTATTGTAACAAATTCTCCCTGCTTCGATGTACGAGAAATCTGTATCATAGCTAAGTAGGAAGCATTAACAAGGAGAAACCTGTGTACACTCTCTCTGTTCTCATTGCAGTAATGATTTTCCTTCCTTCTCTTCTGATTCTAATGCCTGTAGGGATACTAAAAAAGCACAAAGTTATCTGAAATGACATGAATTTGGCAAACCGTGCATTTTGTACATTGAGTTATGGGACATGTGGGGTGAGTGTTGAGTGCCATTGCTTTTCTTGGGACAGTTTTATGTAGACAAAACTTTCATGCACTTATTGGACCTCTGTGCAGGGGTTGTTTTGCTCTGCAATGTTAAAGTACTGCTCACCTGTACTATTTGCTAGTGTCAGACTCTCTGACTGAACTAGGTGATGTTTGCAGTGTCATTAGGAAGAATACATGTAAGATTGAATCATGTTCCAGAACAAGGTGTAGGTAGAATGGTTTTATTTCTCCTGCTAACTTTTATCTGTTGTACAACCTTAGAGAAGTAATTTTGCTCCCACTGTTCAAGTCCTCTTCTGATTTGGTCTTGGACTGTAAAATAATTTTATAGAACATAGGTGCAAGGACTGTTTTCTGCTGCTTGTTTCTGAAGTATCTGTCTGAGTTGGGTAACATAGATACAACTTTTACATTGATAATATGTTTCCTGTTCATCTTTCTCTTAGACTGAAGTTCCTGATGCAGCATCCGATGAATTCAGTAGGATCTGGATCAGGATCCTTTCCTGAACAATATTTGCTCAGCTGAGAGTTTAAAATATACTGGAGGGAAATAAAACTGCTTCCAATAATACACTCTAAAGTAATTTTGTAGTTTCATTTCATGACATGAAGCTACGCAGCACATCATAAATTTATTTCACAAAGTCTAGGATTTATGTCTACTTTATATCCACATTGCATCTTAGTGCGATGCAGTTTGACACACCATAATTTGTTTTTAATAATGCATTATTTCAGGAGCTGGGAGAGTGCAAAGCCTTTGTAAGACTTATTTATTTATTTTCCATGAAAAAAATAGTGACTGTTCTGATTACTGTAACTCTAAATTAATTCAGTTATTCTGTGACTCATTAGAATGTGTGGAAGTGTGTTTGGAATTTTTTGATTTAAAGAAAAAAGTTTCCCCTGTGAAGATACTGCCACCCACTACTGCATGCTTTGTAGTTAAAGTTTGCTTAGTGCAAATCTTTCACCAGATCAGAACATGCTACAATGTTGACTGAATAAGATAAAGAAGGAAAGGTTGAGGTTTTTTTGAGTTCTTGCTTGCAAATATGCACAAGCAAATATAACTATAAAACTGCCAAATAAAGTATAATCATATTCCCTCTAACCACCTCTCATGTTTTCACTGTGGTCTTAATGTTTCATTTAGTGTATGAATGAACATCCCTTTTACTATCTGGTCCTTCAATCTTTTAACGGTATGCCTCAGCAGTAGCTTTTGTGTTAAAAAGCTCATAGTACAAAAGGCTAGTTTGTTTCAAGGGTTAGTGTTTTCTTGGTGAAGGTCTAAAGGCAATGCGGAGATTTTGCTGTCAGTTCTGGCCTCAGCATCATCAATATATTGAAACACTTCCAAATGCTTTGTCAGAGCAAACAGATTTTTCTGTGTTCAAGGGAAAACAGGAGTGTCCAGAAATTAAAAACTGGCCAGATACTGTACTTGCTTTGATAAGACTTCACATGTATTTACAAAAAACTACCTTAGATCATTCTGCTCACCACTGACCACACTTACTAACCAATATCTTACAGGACCCGGACTGAGTTAAGCCTGATGAGAACTGAAGGATATAGGTTACATGTAGTAAATGCAAACATAGGACCACTGAAGGCCAATGACAGTGTGATAGCTGGAGCTTCAGGCTTGCTTGAATGTTAACTCTCTATGAAACCATCCTGATTATCCTAAATGCTTAACAGACTTGTACTTGATTTCTTTTGTCCTGTTTTTAACATACAATTTATGAAATACCATATTACAAAAACCATTTTTAATAACACGCATCAAACTGATATTTTTTGGATAGATCATTCTCAGTCGAATCACCAGGGAAAGTGACATGTCAGGTTCTGAGAGAGCTTAATTAATGCTTAGATGTTTTTCTGCATCACAGAATAAATAAGGAAATAACTATTTCACCCTCCATCAGGTGTCTTTAACAATATAGTTAAAAGAATTTTACAGAAAATCTTCTTTGTCTGATCCTTTTCACATAGAGATCTTTAAAGAACTGTCTTCAATGGTGGCAGGTATCTTGGCTTTTGTATTATTTCTTTGGATAAACAGCAGACTTCAGTATACACTGTTGTTGACTCTGCTTTAAGTGAGCTCAAGATATCTTTAAAATAGAAAACAAAGAAAAGTCACTGACTAGAAATAAATCTATCCATTAACACTTTCAAAGAAATACATACACATAGATGTTTACTTAGTGTAGAAAGCTGTCACTGAACCAACCCACAATTGACTTACAGCCCAGCAAAACTGTTAATTTTCCTCAGGAAATGGTGGCGAAGGTGAAAATGAAAACCTTGTCCAAACACAAACCCACTTGCAATGAAGTGTGAATTCCAATAGATTAAAGGAATGGTCTAGCAAGCTCAGTCTCAAACAAGTTTAAAAAACTGTATCTAGATCTTATTGTTGGATATAAAATGTGCTTCTATAGATCTATCAATCTAATTAGACCTGTGTTTTCACAAAGCAAAACAGCTATTCCACCACACTAATGTGAGAGCATTTCTGCATTAGTGATTTTGAGAGAAGGCTTACAACAAATATGCAAAGTTCCTGTCACAAATATATCCATTAATTTACATACCCCACTCTCTATTTTATGCTTCTCCTATATGACATACTGAAATCTCTAAACACAATGGCTTACTGGGGAGGAAAAAGCCCAGAGGAATATGTTCAATACTGCAGTCAAATCTTGCATACTCTTTGTGGCGGGTTAGCCCTTGGCTGGGGGCCAAACCACACACCTGCTCACACAGTTCCCGCCCCCACAAAATGATAGGGGAGACAATTAAAGGGGCAAAGGGAAAAGAGGACTTGTGGGTTGAGATAAGGACAATTAAATAACTAAACTAGAATAATATAGAAAGTAATACTATATAAAAATATACAAATGAGTGATATGCAGTGATACTGCTTCCCCCACCCAATGACCAAAGGCCCAGCCCACTCCTGGCCAATGATCCCGGAGGAGGGAGAGAATGAGGGATACACGATGATACTACCCCCCTACCCAATGACCTGTTGCCGACTAACGATCCTAGAATTACACTCACGATTCCTCCAGACAGGGGGTGCACTACTCCTGGAGGCACTCACAGAACGGAGATAGCAGTCTGAGTGTCCCAGACCGAGAGCTGACTGGAGTGGGGGGAAAACTACCACCTGGTCCCAGCTAACGATCCCCCGGGGAGAGGGAGGATTCCAAAACTCACGGAACGGAGATAACGGTTCAAGTGTCCCAAGCTGAGAGTTGGCCAGAGTGTGTGTGTGCGGGGAAAGGCCTTGGGAGAGCAAATGCAGGCACCTGAAGTGAGATGATCTGAGCCCAAAGGAAAAGAGCAAAAGAGAGAGATCTCCCGGAAGGGTCCTCACCTATATGCTGGGTATGACGTGCATGTTATGGAATAAATCATTGACTATTCTGAGTTTCAGTCTTAACATAAGGGCAAATCCTATGCTAGCAACCAGCTGTGCCTCTTTGCTCGTCTGCCGACCTTGGCAGCAGACCAAAATATTGGTTATCAGCTTTTCTCCTGAGCATAAATCCAAAAACACAGCCTCTTGCTAGCTATTTATGAAGAAGAGAAAAAAAAAGTTAACTCTCTGCTTAACCCAAGACAATAAATTAGCCTGCAACCTGGTCATATGTATACAGCATTAAGTCAGTGGAGACATGTTTCATCATGTCTAAAAAACATCTAGTGGTAAATGTGACTGTCACTTCTTTTTTCTTTGGGGTTGTTTGTTTGACTGGCCTTTAGAATTTTTTTAATAATAGTAATTCTACACAGTTTAGGCTTAGCTTATCTTTTTTCTGGGCTAAGGAAATCCTCAGAGCAACATTAAAAATATCACCAAATTATTTCATTAGATAAGGGTTTCGTGTGTTGTGTTATTTTCATAACGGTTAAGTGCGTTGTCTTTTTTTTAAAATATATATTTGTTGTATTCCAATTGCACACTGGGAATTTTTATGTCTTCCCAGACCTTTGTCATTTAGTCTTGAATTTATACAAAAATATTTTTGACTATTCCATTTAAAACCAGGCAAGTTTTGTCTATGGTGACATGGACTGGTCAAAACAGGACACCACAGCCCCTGTTCCAAAGAAGGAATATTAGCTAGCTTGTTTAACTGTAAATTTTGAAACCATCAGGATGCTGTTTCCAGATGTGTGATGTACACAAGTCCTAGCATGAGCTGACTGTTCCCTACCTGCACTTATTCATGGGTATTTCCTTAAATCATTGAGGCACTCACTTGTATGCTTTGCTCGATTCGCACCTTGGAAAATACTCAGTGTTTCTGCAGAGTGTGCAAGACTGAGCTCCATTCCCAAACAGTAGTGACTTCTTGTTTCTGGATGGCTTCTTGTAACCATTCCTGGAGTAAGACTCATCTCATAGATCACCAGAAGGTAAGGGTAACTATATTTATTGTTATGCTTAATATTTCCTATTATACACAGTTTTGTATTTCTAAATTTGCTGTTCATCTGAGGCATTTTAATATCTGGTGTCTAAAAGACAACTGTAGGTATAAATGACATATACATCATGATAACTCAATACTCTGATCAGGCAACTCAGTTAGAAATAAGAGGATTCCTTTAGAAACTTTGCCTAAGATGTTGTTATAGTTAAGCTAAGGGATGGTGACCAATTTTTCTGAAATTAGCTTCTACTGTTTCTAGAAATGGCTTACGTGTTTTCAGTACCTTCACAATCTTCCAGAAAAACATCCCTGATTGACAGAAAAAAATTATTTTGTTAATTATTCTTTCTTTGTATTATTGGCACCATAAAGCAAGTGTTTCACAAACTCTCTTCAGTTCAGCAGCCACTTACCTGAAAAAAAAAAATAATTTAAATTACTTCCTTGCCTTTAATATAAAAAGCGTGAATGGTAAGAAACATGTTAGTGTAATTTATGGTTGCATTTTCTAAGTGACTCATGTTAAATAATTTACCTTATAATGTTAAAGCTAATACAGCTAGTAAGATTTTCTTCCTTTGGAGTTTAATAAGATTTGAAGTGCTCTGTCCCTTACGCCAATCGTTACTATTAACAGTGGGGAAAAAAAAAAAAAAAGAATTCACAAAATTCACAAAATTCACACAAATATTTCTTTTTATCCTGTGAATAAACACTAGTTTTTAAGAAATGTTGTTTCTCTAATCTTCATATTAGTGATGATCCAGAAGATGGTTGTAACTTTGAAGCTTACTTTTTGTTGCTTTGTCTGGGTTTTTTTTGTTTATTTTTTTAATCCAGAAAATTCTAGTCAGAGCGGTTATGCTCTAGGTCAAGTGAAATAGATGGATATTACTTATTTTCCTGTTCTTATATATCTAACACCTCTCATGAAAAATGAACAAACTACGCCATTGTGATCTCATTATATTCTTAAAATTGTATTAAAATAATGAATGTTATAATTTTTTGTGTGTTCTTTCAAGCTTTATAGTAAAACTGATATAGAACTAACATTCCTTATCTAATTCTTGTTTCAAAGGACTCAACTCACATACAGATAAGCATTGAATCAGGTTATATTAGGTTTGCTTGTCATATTTCAACTACAACACAGATTATTTTTTCAAACTTCAGATGTAAGATTTTACATGTCAGATAAAGCAGAGACTTTGGAACAGACTTATATAGATTGCATGGCATCTGCCATTAAAATTCTTTTTCTGTAAATTTGCATAGGCAAAACTGGATACAGTTAATAATTACCATTACCCATTCAATACCCTTGCAATCCTGTAATGATGCAAAGTAAAGATGCAATTATGCATTGATGTAGGCAGGTAACTTGACACTTCCACCTTTAAGAGGTCATTCTTAAATCACCTCTCCAAAGTACATTTTATCAAAGAAAAAAAATGGCAATATCTGGGACCCAAGAATCTCTGCTCATAACCAAGCTCTCTGGCTTTAGACAGTGAACCCAGAGAGAGACAAATAAGTGTCTTCAGAAGTCAGAATAATGGAACAGATTCATTTAAAAGCTGTAATAGTAATAAAGGTAGATTGTAAAAATCAAGGAAGTGGTAAAAGAAGAACCTGACACTCTATTTCTAAATTGACCAGATGACTTTTAGACACTTCTTAATGTATCACAGAATCACAGAATGTTTGAGGTCAGAAGGGACCTCTGGAGGCCATTTGGTCCAAACACCTGGTAGGTTTGGAAGGGCCACCATGTAGTTGGAGATCCTATTAAATGAATAAAATAATTAAATCATAGAATCGTAGAATCATAGAATGGTTTGGGTTGGAAGGGACCTTAAAGATCATCAAGTTCCAACCCCCCTGTCATGGGCAGGGACACCCTACCCTAGACCAGGTTGCTCAAAGCCTCATCCAGCCTGGCCTTGAACACCTTCAGGGATGGGGGGCATCCACAGCCTCCCTGGGCAACCTGTTCCAGTGTCTCACCACCCTCACAGTGAAAAATTTCTTCCTAATGTCTAGTCTAAATTTACCCTCTTTTAGCTTATACCCGTTACCCCTTGTTCTCTCACTACACTCCCTGATAAAGAGTGCCTCCCCATCTCTCCTGTAGGCCCCCTTCAGGTACTGGAAGGCTGCTATTAAGTCTCCTTGGAGCCTTCTCTTCTCCAGGCTGAACAACCCCAACTCTTTCAGCCTGTCCTCA